>PVIH01006517.1:37517-110344 GCA_004025045.1 Sigmodon hispidus | reverse complement strand
TCTCACAAACTCAGAGAGATAAGCAGGGGATGTACTCACTCACTAGTGGTCTCTAAACAAACAAACAAGAAAAAAAGCCAAACATGCCCAAGCGGCAAACCACAACCACGGAACAGCTTGGGATCAGAAACACCCTGGACTGACCCTTTGGATCCCACTCCACCTAGAGGAACACCTGACTCACTCTTGAGGGAGGGGGAAAAGAACTGGATTTGGCCAGAAGTGGAGACTGATCTAAACATTATTGGGTCAGTGGGGAAAAAAAAAAAAAGAAAGAAAGAAAAAAAAAAAAAAAAGAAATGGGTCATAAGAAGCTGTCTTCCCTCAGTGCTCTCTGGATCCAAATTTGTGAACTGCAAGAGCACATTTGTAAGGTGCTCTAGAAACTGGGATGGATTTTTCTGTTTACCTTGAATCGCCTCCTGCAGTTTCTCAAAACTGACTGGCTTCAGGGCAGCCCTATGCAAACCCACTAGCAAGCTGGTCACAAAATTGTCCCTAGCTACAATTCCTCTTTGTGTATTATAATTTCAATGTGGGTCTGCGTCTGGAACCGCCTCAGCTCCTGGGGGGGTGTTCTAAATTTGTTTGATGAACCTCATCTGCATGAATTCTGGCCTGCTCCCAAACTTGCCTGCCCTCCTCAGGTAGAAGATTATTGGTTAAAATTATATATACAGCATGAAAGGTGAGGTAATAGGATTGGGTTAAGTACTGAAATTCTTTTATAAAGGCAGTAGAATTTGAAGTGTAAGTGCCTAACTTCTTTGCAACCTGGGAAAGTTCAGACAAATGGAAGGGAGTATACACTTTAACTATCCCATCCATGCCCACTACTTCCTGAAGAGGTAGAATTGGATCAGTGTCCTTAGAGGCTCGAGAGTGGGTGATAGGCAGAGAGGAAGAAGCAGTAGGAATGTGTTGAGGTCTAAAGAGTGGAGGGTCATTTGTAGGATCCAGTGGAAGATGAGAATCATCAGGGTCTGAGGAAGTGGCTAAAAGCAGATGAGCAGGAGGACAAGAACTTAGGTGGGAAGGCTTAGAACTTAAGTAAGAGAAAGCTTGTATATAGGGGAACTCTTTCAATCTGCCAGTTCACTGGCAATAATTAGATAATTCCCGTAAAATATTGGGATCCTGGGTGCCATTAGGTGGCCACTTTAGATTATTGTCCAGGGGTTATCCAGGCCATTTCTTTGTACAATAATGGATCAGCTTGGTAGTATCTAAATAGGGCATAAAGCTAAGAGGTCTCAATGCCTCTAGCACATACCCTAAGTGTGAAGATGGAGGTATGGATTTAGCTGGCTTATTTCCCATGCCGAAAATTAAGGGGAATATGGAACCAGCAAGCAAAAGTCGTCACTCTTGCAAACTGAGTCCACAAGGAAGCAGGCCCACAGCAGACTAGCCCATCAGCAGACATGTGTAGGCTGCTCGGATAGTGCCCCAACTCAATCGCACATATCTCTAAAGCCCGATCAGGCAGAAGAGAGAGCGCCAGGACATAACACACACATAGTGAGATAAAGTGGACTCATCAGTCCCCAAAATCACGCGCTCACAACCTGTTTATGGTATTGCCAGCAAAAAAAAAAACACCCATGAAAGGTGCCAGTGTAATTCCAACAAGGGCAGGTCCCTGGACGAAACTGTAGTGCAGGGAAAAAAAGCCAGGAGTGTTTGCCAATGAAAAGGAACAAATCACGACCAAATGAAGATCGGGAACCATGATCCTCCCTTAAACTAGTTCACGTTTACGCTGACAGAGGGGGAAACTCACCAATCAACACCAGTGGTGTGCGAGTACGGTCTGCGACCAGGCAGATGGAAGGTGGTCTCTGGTGGAGGGTCGAACAGGAGTCCCCAGCACTTAGGGCTGGGGGGGCACCAAGCACCACACCAATGTTAGTTTTTTACACATGTCGCATGAATGGAATCTCAATACCAGGAGTACCACACGAGAGTTTATTACAGCAGGGAGCAGAGATAGGGGCAGAAGGGAGCAGAGAGAGAAGAAGAAGGGCAGGGACTCATGTGAGCCCTTTCCTTAAAAAGGGTGGGTGGGCCCATGTTTGCATTGCCACGCCCAGGGGCGTGATTGACACTGTTACATTCCAGGTGAATGCAAGCTTTGAAAATTCTTACAATTAATAGTAGAAATTAGTGTGTTTACTTATTTATTAATTGGTAAAGCAGGAGTATTATTGTTTTTTTTTTTCAAACAAGAGAAGTTTTTGGCTATATGGATGCATTATGGACTGGAGGTCAGCATGTTAAATTTAGATAAATTTTAAAATTTTTAAAATGAGTTATGTACCCAAAATAGGAAATGACATTCTTCTCAGAAACTTCTCTGACACTGTAGATTATTAGAACCAGATAAAAAAGAAACTAGAGCTCTAGACAATCTGTCAATCCCCCTAGAACAAACTCAGTTATGAAGGAGCCATTTCCAGCCAGGATTCCCATTGTTAAAACTATGGGGAAACAGCAGAAATTGTACCTGATAAACATTATTGTAATTAAGGGCTGGAAAAAATATGTAAAAGGTTTTTTGTTTTGTTTTGCCAATGACATCTTAATGTACAACCACACATACCCTTCAAAGTTTCAGTCTTTCTGGGTTTTACATGCTTGAGCTGAATGTGACAAATTATTTCTCCATTCCTAACTGAAGACAAATATTATCTGAAGTCTAAATCTGCCTGGAGAGTTTGTTTACAAAGGATTTGGTTCTCAAACTTCTCTTTAATAACTTGTCACCATTAATGTCTCCATAATTTTAATAGACTCCTTGTTGGTAATATTTTATTTCTGCTCTAACAAATAAAGCTTGTCTGTGGATCAGAGGGCAGAGCTAGTCACTCGTTAAACATAAAGGTCAGGCAGTGTTGCACACACCTTTAATCACAGCAGTTGCAAGGGAGAAGATGGAAGATCAGGAGTTCAAGCCCACCCTAAACAACATCAGATTGATCTAGTCTAAAAGAGAAGCAGAGCCAGGCAGTGGAGGCTCTTGTCTTTAATTTCAGAACTTGGGAAACACAAACCTTTAATCCTAGTACTAAAAAGGTGGATACAGAAATTGATATGTCTGGACAGAAAAAGAAACACAATGCAAAACGAAAAAGGAACTCAGTCTTTTTGGCTTGAGGATTCTTCAGAGGTAAAAAGTCTCACTCGTGGATAACTGGCTCCTTTATCTCCTGTGATCTTTTAGTATTTACTCTGAAAATTTACATCATTAATGTTGCCTAATTGGAATTCTAGATACTGTTTTATTTTAATAAAATATAAGTACAATATATTATTTATTTATTATGCCTTTCATATTTTGATTTTTCTATTTAATTAACTAAGGGTAAATATTTAAGAACTCTACAGAAAAGGTGTACTTTGGGTTTAAAGAAAAACACTATATGATAATAAAAAATGGTTATGTCACTAAAATATATTTTGGCTGTTATTCTGACAAGTAACATTTTCTTAGCATTTAAGAGATGAAAAGCAAATCTGTGCCCCAGGGATACAGGCAATTGGTAGAGCTTCCAGCTTTATTTCATTGTCATATTCTCCCTGGCAATGTTCACTCCTTCTGGATCCGAGAGTTCTTATATACTATCTTCCAAAAAGATGCTTGCACCTCAGGGTATAAGAATGCTATGTATATGTTGAATTTACAGCTTGGTATTTATTACCAAGAAGAGACCTCCCCTCCTTCACCCTACCCTCATATTTTTATTACATTTTTTTTCATTTATTTTGCATAACAACCACAGTTTTCCCTTCTTCCTGCCCTCCAAGCTCCCTCCAGCCTTGTTTCCATTCTACTTCCTCCTCTTCTACTTCTCTTCTGTCTCCATTCTGCCAGGCTCCCAAGAGCTGGAGAAAAACATGGTATAGGAATATGAGGTAGGGCCGAGCTCCTCCCCTTGGATCAAGCTGGGCAAGGTAATCTAGCATGGAAAACAGGTTCACAAAAGCCCACTGAGTCCCAAGGATGAGTACTGATCTCATTGTTAGGAGCCTTGCAAACAGACTAAACTACACAACTGTCACACACATGTACAAGGCCCAGGTTGCTCACAAGGAGGCTTCACAGGTAAAATTTTTTTCAGAATGTGCTAACTAAGCACTATTGTTATCAAATCTAAGGTTATAAATGTCAACAGACAGAAACTGAGGTCTACAACAAAGATGTTTCCACTTTGCCTTGCTTTTCTACCTGATGACCATTCTAATATTTTAAAGGAGCATTGATTTGTGACTACCTTTTGTTCTGTTACTATGAAAGCCTCCATAAAACTGTTAAAGCATTGCAACATGGTATTTTGAACAATGAGAATCCATGTCTCTGAACTGTTGTCAATCCAGAGTAAACAATCCCCCTTTTTTTATTATTATTATGAACAAAGAAGTTACACTTTCTATCCTGTATATTCTTATTCAAGGTCCTTAACCCCTCTCAACACATCTGGTCATTCTCTCTTCTCTACAACTCCCCATCCCTCCCTGGCACGCCCACCCCCGGGAAGGCGGTAGGTGGTCTCAATGTCCCACTGTCCCAATATTGCTTAGTTCAGCCTCCACTCCTGGTAAATCCAGTTTTCTCCCCCCAACCTCAAGACTGAGTCAGGTATTCCTCTAGGTGGAGTGGGAACCAAGGAGTCATTCCATGATGTTTCTGATCCCAAGCTGTTCAGTAATTGTGGTTTCTAGCTTGGGCATGATTAGTTTTTTTGTTTGTTTGTTTGTTTGTTTAGAGTCCACTAATGAGTGAGTACATCCCCTGCTTATCTTTCTGGGTTTATGAAACTCACTCAGAAGGATATTCTCCAAATCCATCCATTTGCCTGTGAATTTTAGCATATCATTTTTTCTTATTGCTCAGTAGTATTCCATTGTGTAGATGTATCACAGTTTCTTAATCCATTCTTCACTTGAGGGGCATCTAGGTTGTTTCCAGGTTCTTGCTCTTACAAATAACGCTGCTATGAACATAGTTGAGCTAATGCCTTTGGAGTGTGATTGTGCATCTTTAGGGTATACACCTAGAAGTGGTATTGCTGGGTCCTTGGGGAGATTGAGTCTCAATTTTCTGAGAAACAGCCATATTGCATTCTAAAGTGGCTCAACAAGCTTACACTCCCACCAACAATGGAGAAGTATTCCCCTTGTTCTGCATCCTCTCCAGCATAGGTTGTCCTCTGTGTCTTTTATCTTATCCAATCTATCACATGTCAGGTGGTATCTCAAAGTTGTTTTGATTTGCATTTCTCTGATGTCTAAACATGATGAGCACTTTTTCAGGAGCCTTTTAGCCATTCGAAATTCTTCTACTGAGAATTCCCTTTTTAGATCTGAACCCCATTTTTTGATTGGGTTAGTCAAGGCTTTGGGCTCTAGATTCTTGAGTTCTTTATATATCTTAGAAATCAATTCTTTATCACTAGTAGGGTTGGTGAAAATCTTTTCCCATTCTGTAGGCTGTCGTTTTGTCCTATTGACAGTGTCCTTGGCTTTACAGAAGCATCTTAGCTTCAGGAGATCCCACTTATTGATTTTTGGTCTTAGTGTCTGTGCCACTGGTGTTATATTTAGGAAGTGGTCACCTGTGCCAATTTGTAGAAGTATATTTCCTACTTTATTTTCTATCAAGTTTAAAGTGGCTGGGTTTATGTTGAGGTCTTTGATCCACTTGGATTTGAGTTTTGTGCAGGGTGACAGGCTCGGATCTATTTGCATTTTTCTACACAATGCTATTCAGCTATGCCAACACCATTTGTTAAATATACTATCTTTTTTCCATTGAATATTTTGGGCCTCTTTGTCAAAGATCAGGTGTTCATAGGTTTTTGGGTTAATGCCCGGATCGTCAACTCTATTCCATTGATCCACAAGTCTGTTTTTATGCCAGTACCAAGCTGTTTTTATTACTTTAGATCTATAGTATAACTTGAAGTCAGGGATGGTGATACCTCCTGAGGTTCTTTTATTGAGTAAAATTGTTTTGACAATCTTGGCTTTCCTGTTTTCCAAATGATATTGTATTGTTCTTTCAAGGTCCAAAAAATATTGTGTTGGGATTTTGATGGGCAGTTCATTGAATCTGTAGATTGCTTTTGGTAGAATTGCCTTTTTTACTATGTTGATCCTACCTATCCAGGAACATGGGAGAGCTTTCCATTTTCTGATATATCCTCTTCAATTTCTTTCTTTAGCGATTTAAAATTTTTGTGAACGAAAGGAGATCAAGGGGATACAAATTGGAAAAGAAGAAGTGAAACTATCTCTATTTACAGATGATATGATTGTATACATAAATGACCCACAAAATTCTTCCAGGTAACAGCTATAGCTGATAAACACCTTTAGCTATTTAGCAGGATATAAGATTAACTCAAAGAAATCAGTAGCCCATTTATACACTAAAGATAGAAGAGCTGCAAAAGAAATAATTTTTAATATATTACTATGTGTAAATCTTCATAAAGTAAAATTTTAAACATATTAAAAATATATTTAGCTTACTGTGGATCCTCTTCTAAAACTTGAAGGAAATCATCTGACATCAGTGAAAACAACTAAAGAAAAATAAGGTGCAAAATCTGATTCATATTGTCCAATCTCACCTTGTGCCTTTTGAGCTCTGCACACATTGCATGGCATTCATATTTCTATCATTGAACATGAGGCCAAACCTCAACTTCTGTTTCTTAAAATACTGAGGATGGTATGAAAATTTCAGCTTAAAAATAGGTCAAAGTTTATTTTAAATTAACAGAAAACCAATTTATAATTTGATTAAACTAATATAAAAAGAAGTAAGAAAATTTAGTTAAAAAACTAAAAAGCAATTAGGTGATTAATAGCTACATTTAAAAGAGATATGAACAAAGAGATCTATGATTTGTAGCTAAAGGGAATTTTTAAATTAACACCAGATAAAGACATAGAATATTTCATATTAATCTTATATACATTATGAATATAATGCCTAAAATGAAACCACATAAGTTTAAAAACACATAAACCCATTCTAATCATGAGATTGGCAAAAAAAAATTTCAACTGAGAAAAGTTCTACAAAACTCATGGATGCTGTTGCTGCTTACTACTTATCTGATCTCTTTCTTTATCCTAAGTCTATTCTACTTAAGGTTTTGATCCCTTCCTGGATTAATCTTTGTAATTTGAATGAAGATAGAAATTTGTCCATTTTTTTAGGGTTTGCAAATTAATGAAATACAGGTTTTAAATTACTACTTTATCATGTTTTAAGTCCATTTGGTGTCTTTTGTAATGTTTCTCTATTAAATTGTAATTATTTTAATTTGAGTCTCCTATTTCTTTCCTTTTATTAATTACACAAAGGATTTTTCAATCTTGTTTAACATTTCAAAGAACCAGCTCTCAGATTTGTTGAATCTTTGTATTATTTTATTTGTTTCTATTTTATTAATATCTGATCTGTATTTTTATCATTCTTTCTAATCTACTATATTTGTTCTAGCTTTTCCAAATTCTTTACATGCAGCATTGAGTCATTTATTTGTGGTTCTTCTGATTTTTTAATAAAGGCACATAAAACTAAGTTTCTCTCTTAGGCTGCTTTTAATGTGTTCCAGAGAAAGTAGCTCTCATAGTCTCAGTAGGTACTATGCAAGCTATAGAAGAAATACTGATAATTCTACCAGTCATAAACTCTATGAATAAAAACAATATGTGGCCTGGAAAGATATTTGCAATGGTGTCAGTATGCTACTTTTCTCTTGGTAATAACCAAAAGCTGTCTAACTGAGCTGAATGTCCATTCTGAGAGAGAGGATTCATACTTAGTATTGTAAACCTAACCAAATAACTAGAGCTGGAACTAATCATAAAACTCAAAAAAACTGTAACTGCCATTTTTATAAACCAACATTATATTTATACATAATATAAACATTATAAATACATAATAATATTTAATTGTATTACAAGTATTTATTCTTTAGCTCTCATCTATTTTAAAAGAAGTTCCTCTTGCAGGAGATGATGCCTACTACAGTGATATGTAACTTTTCAAAATACAGAGAAATTTATATCAATCCCAACTGCTAACATCTACAATGCAACCTTTATACTTAAGTATCAGGAACTAGCATGGTAAATGGACTATAAAGATTGTTACAGCCAGATGATCAGAATACCTGTTGGTAGATGCTATCTTCTAGATATGACAGGAAAGCTGCATCCTTGAAATTTTAACAATATAATTACCTAAACTATACCTGCATAATGACAGCATTTGTTAAATTTCACAACATGGATGAAGAAAATTTCACAAGCCTCCACCCCTAACTGAAGAACCACATGCAATGGACGGTTGTTGAGAGGAAGGAAATCAGAAGATTTCTAGTGTCACATTTTCCTTGACTGTTAAACCTGAAGATGTTGCTCTTTATGTTAATAGCACCCAAGATACCTAAATCAATGTCATTAAAGTTTTATATAAAAATGAATCTGATATGCACTTAATATTTGATGATAGAAGATTACTAACCATACTTTCCCATCCCAAGTATGTAAATGGAGATATAATGATGCACAAATTGGAAAATAAGTACATGTATACTATGTCCACATTTTTAACAATCACATATACAATGTCTCTAAATATTACTAAATGTCAAATTAACTTTAAAAATTATCTTCCATTGGTAATGCTAGTTTATAAATGATAATAATTATAATAGTTTATTTATACTGTTTTCAAATGTAGGTTAAGTTAAATGTTAAATCAATTTATTTTCTGAGGCTGATATAATTACACCTTTAAAATCAGCCTATTTGACTTGAAAATGCTCAGTCCTATCTGTTCATAGTTTCTCCACCTGGCTGTTCTCTGACTATAATGACATACTCAAACCAGAAAGTACATTCTATTCTTATGAGTCATGTTGCCATTTGATAAGTTCCAAGGGTCCCTGGAAATAGAATTTCATTTCATACATCTTATGTAGCTTCAATAAGCATTCTATACTTTTACTAAACTATTTCTTCTAATCAAAATTTAAACCAAACTATTTTAATAATTTGACTTAATCAAGTCCTATAACAAATGAAAACAAAACAAATATATCTGAGGCATTCATAATTTGCTTGGAAAATGATACTGTATTTAAATATAAAGGAATAATTAATATGACTGCTTCAATATCTAACAACAATAATTTTAATTAGGTTGGTTAAATTTTTTAACTTGCTCTTGTTTCTGAACCAATATTACTAATCTACCATTTCAGAACTTTTCAAACACCATGATCTTCAAGTAAATATAAGAACTACACTTTGAATAATTATTTTCTCTTACTACTGTATCTCTACTGATGAACATGTGCCCTGAATAAATGCAAAGTTGAGACTAAAAAAAATAGCAATGCACCTTATACTTATGTATAATACTAAATACACATAAAATTTTTTTAGCATAATTTCTATTATGAACAAATAATTTTGCTTTCCAGAAAATATATAACATTTAATAAGTTTCTTAATGTATAGATTTTATTGGAGAAATATTGACATGCTTTATAAAATGGCTTGATTCAAACACTCTGCTTCACTGTCCTTGAAAGGGTGATCATTAATCTAAAGAAACAAGATAAAATGTCAGTTTATAGCTTGCTCTGTTTTCTTCAATTAAAAATCATGCTTTTTATGGTCATTTGCTTTTTTCCTATTTAGGCAGTAAACCTTGTGGACAGCCTCTCTACTATAGGCAGCTTGGCTGATCCATCAATCTAACACTCACTCACTGGGACTCATAGTGAAAAAACTACTCAAAAGTCCATTGTCTATATACTACTCTATTTTTATTCATTCTTCTTTACATAAATAAATATTCTATTTAAAAGTATTATATGGTTATCAGCTCTTAAAAACAATAAATAAGTACATAAGAATTGATACTGAAGGCTCAGCTTTGTAAGTTTGATTCTAAGCACAGTCCTGTGGATTTATTTTAATACTAAAGATATAAAAGACAGAATAAAAATTGTATTATCTTTATGCATAGAAATATGTGAGATCAAAATCTTCATCTGTGATAGTTAGTAAAGATCAGACTATATGATCTTGAGTGTGTATGAGTCTCAAATCCAAGAATAAGGTCAAAAAGCTGTATGGAGGCAGCAGCAGCTGCTGCTGCCGATAACTATGATGACAAGGATGAAAAGGATGATGATGACAGGGTGAGTTTGTGTGATATAGTAGAAATTTGGAAGAGAATGGTTAAAGTGATGAAAAGAAAAAGAAAGATTAGAGAAAAGGTAGTAATGGGGAAGAAAAGTAAATGAGAAGACCTTACAATTCAGTAAGAGACAATACAAACACACCTGCTCTCTGAGCTTGTGATTCTCTTTATGGTTCTCTTTGCAGCATGCTTGACATCCTTGTTTCTGAGACTATAAATGAGAGGATTCAACATGGGCAGCATGAGAGTGTAAAACACTGAGAAAAATTTCCCTTGGTCCACAGACTCAGCAGATGCTGGTTTGACATAAGTAAGCAGCCCAGATATATAAAATAGACTAACAGTTACAATGTGAGAACCACAAGTTCTCATGGCTTTGGACAAACCTGTAGCTGATGACATGTGAACCATATTTAAAAGGATGGAAGCATATGAAGTTAAGATAACAAGGCCAGATACAATGACAACTATGCAAGCAAGAAGAGAACTCACAAGTTCATTGGCATAGGTGCTGCTACAGGAGAGCTGGAGAAGGGGGAAGATGTCGCACATGTAGTGGTTGATGATGTTGGAATCACAAAAGCTGAGCCTAATCATACAGCCAGTGTGAGCCATGGCACTCCCTAACCCCATCAAGTAGGACCCAAACATCAACAGGGAAGATATTTTAGAAGACATAAGGATGGAATACATCAAAGGCTTACATATTGCCAAGTAACGATCATAGGCCATTGCTGTTAGCACATAACATTCAGAATTAACAAAAAAGCAAAAGAAAAATAGCTGAGTCATGCATCCTGTATAAGAGATGATGCTCTTCTCTAAAATAAATCCCATCAGCATTTTGGGGGTACAAACAAATGAATAACAAAAATCTATAAAAGACAAATTGAGCAGAAAAAAGTACATGGGAGTGTGAAGGTGTGAGTTCAGACAAATCAGAATCATTAGGCTTAAGTTTCCCATCACAGTGACTATATAGCTCAACAAACACACAAAATACAAGGGCAGCTGGAACTCAGGTTGGTCTGTCAATCCCATTAAAACAAATTCAGTCACTGAAGAGTCATTCTCCAGTGTCATTTGCCTCATGGTGCCAAGTGACATTAACAGCATAATCTCTTCTAACAGACAGCCATTTCTGGAATGGCTGGATTTGCAAACTTGGTGCTTCAAGAAAAAGTTGCAAGGCATAAAAGCATGACAACACAGGTTGATTCCTGAGACATCCCCATTATCTTCCTTCCCCAACTGTGTTGTGAATCTCTTTCCAGAGAGAATGATAATAAATATCTTATTGACTCTTGAATATCAGTTTCTTTTTCTATCTTCTCTTTTGTCTTCAGTATGATCTTCAGTTGTATTTTTAAGCAACAATTTAAAAGTAATATCAAAAATACAGAATTATATCTTTTTGACTGAAGGAAAATTACCAAGACAAGATGAACCAGTGGTCAGTTTTGTTCCACAGAGATTTCATTGCAACTATAATAAATGGATCCTTCTTTAGTGTTCTCAAGGCTTCAAAACATTTGAATATGAGCACGGTAGCAACAATCAGTGAAGATCTCTCTCTAATTCCCTACAAAGAATACACTGGAGGATGTGACAAAATTTTTCATAAGATTTTCTTTAGAAGATCCTCCTCATCTGTGATCAAAAAACAGGATCCTTGTATGAGACTGTAAGAAGCTGTCTGGCTAGAATGAGAATCTATTGCATGTTCCAGAGTTCCACGAAAATTACTTAGTAATCTTATTATTCTTTCCTTTAAGACTTCCTCCCAGGTTTTATGAGTCCCTTGAGTGAAGAAATTATTGAGTCTGTGTTTACATCATGCACCATAAATGTAATGTTGGCTCATTTGAGACTCAAAGTTTGTTCACTTTATAATTCTCCATCAAGAGTACTGATTGACAGAGTACCGACTGTTTCTTCTTTGAATTAGGGGAGAGAAGAGTGGAAGTTCCTGAATAGTATTTATTAATCCAGGGTATAATATTAATAATTGATAAAAAGTTTCATGAAATTTGTAAGATTTTGTACAGCATAGGATATGGCCAATCCATGGAAAAGGCATTCCTCACAATGAAAGAATTTTTGTCTTTGTCAGTTGTATCTATGACAAAGAATCAAATTTCAGGTTATACAAAGAACTAAAAACTTAAGCCATGTATATGAACAGTGAACTGTCAAAAGAAGAAATGTAAGTGGTTATTAAACAGCCTCAGGGTATTCAACATCATTAGCTGTGAGAAACAGTAATTACAATTTTGATATTACATTTCATCTAGTCAAAATAACTGTCATAAATATATCAATGACAAAAAACACTGGCAAAAATATTTACTGTCAGTGGGTGGTTAAACACAAATAACTACTATAGACATCTACATAGGTGTTACATGATGTTTCCAACCCCATCTGGGCCTGAGACCCAACTTGTCCATGACTGCTCCCCCCACAAATGACTTATATACTTATATTAATTTTATCCTGTTTGATGTATGTCTCAGGCACATTGCTAGCTAACTCTTGCATCTTAATTCAACCCATTTTCATTAATCTATCTGGCCATGTCCCCACAGCTCACCTGCGTCCCTAATATGTTTCTTCTTTGGCAACTGGATAGAGTTTGTCTGACTCTACACTCCTCCTACCTGCACCTCATTTTCTCTGCCTACTTCTTCTATGGTGCACTGCTATGGCTAGAACAGTTTCTTTATTTACAGAATGATTTTCACAGCATACAAATGAACATTCCCACCACACTTCCTATTTTCTGTCTAATCAAAATGGAAGGTTTCAATTTCAATATAGTAAATTACATATAACAAAACAGCTATCAAACAAGAATTACAGTTACAATATCTAGTCTATTTGTAATTAATAAAATTAAAGAAAATATTCTATCATCTACCTTATCCTTGTGAGTCTAAAGTTTCACATCTAATATGCCTTTTAAAATAACTAAGAAATGCTATACCTGTAGTTCTCAAATCTTCAATTAAACCAAAGACCCCAGAAAGATATAATATTACCCAAGTAAACAGAAAATGCAAGCAACTTTCAAAATCTAGAAATGGCAGAGATGATACCTGTCTGTCTGGTTCCTTTGTAACATTGTGGCATCCACCTAGAGCCTATAGGCCCAGAGTCTCCGGCATACCTTTCATTGATGCAGGGAATCTGGCATAGTCCATCAGTCATTTCTCCTTGTATCCTGAAGGATGCCTGGAAATTTTCTCTGCAGATCAGGAACCTGAAGGACTATCTTGGCTTGTTCTGCCAAAGTTCAGAGGTCACTTTTCTATGGAACCTGAATAGCCAGTTTATACAGCATACTGTCAAGCAGTCAACACAAGAACAGTTTCTTGTCCAGTGGCTAACTGTTGCCACAAAGTAAATTCCACATGAAGTTTCTTCAATGCCCATCATTCTCTTGAAATACATTGGTGCTGTCAGGAGCAGACCTGTCTCACTGTCCAGAAAAGTCTAAGTTCTTAAAATATTTTAAATGCCATATTCTGTAAGTCTTTGAAGTGTTTGAAGACTACCTATCTAATTAAAATATATCTTTGTATACCTACAAAAACCTAACATGACTATGAGTTTGGCTATCATAGATGGCTATTAGTCTGCATTTCTTAATTACACATTACAATTTTAAATGAGTTACATAAACATCATACCTTAAACAAGAGTAGAACATAACAGAGTAACAAAATTGACCTTAAATTTGAATCAATAAACCAAAATCTATCTTTTTAAATCATTCCTATATCATACTCCCCTATTTTAAGAAAGAGATTGACATGGTATCTCAATGTTGTTTTGATTTGGATTTCTCAGATGGCTAAAGATGTTGAGCACATTTCCAAGTGTCTTTCAGCCATTTGTAATGCTTCTGCTGAGAATTCCTTTTTTAGTTCAGAACCACATTTTTTGATTAGATTACTCAGAGTTATGGGCTCTAGTTTCTTGAGTTCTCTCTCTCTATATATATATATATATTTAGAGATCAGCCCTCTGTCACTTACAGGGCTGCTGAAAATCTTTTCCCATTTGGTAGGCTGTCATTTAGTTTAGTGACTGTCCTTTGCCTTACAGAACCCTCTCAGTTTCAGGAGATCCCATTCATTGATTGTGCTACTGCTATAATATTTAGAAAGTGACCACCTATGCCATTGCATTGGAGGGTATTTACCACATTCTTTTCTATCAAGTTCAGCATAGAAGGTTTTATGTGGAGGTCTTTGATCCACTTGGATTTGAGTTTTGTGCAGCACCTATTTGGATCTATTTGCATTTTTCTACATATTGCCAACCAGGTATGCCAACACAATTTATTAAAAATATTATCTATTTTCCATTGAACATTTTTTACCTCTTTCTCAAAATCAGGTATTCATAGGTGTGCGAGTTAATGTCTGGGTATTCAATGTGATTCCATTAAACAACAAGTCTGTTTTTATGCCAGTATGTTATGGCTTTTTTGGTTTTTGGTGTTTTCTTTGTGTGCTTCATCTATTTCTACTATTGAGTCTTCCACTTCAGAGAGTCTCTCTTCCATCTCTTGGATTCTGTTGCTTTTGCTTATATATGTAGTTCCAGAAATTTTTTTCAGATTGTCTATTTCAAACTTCATTTTATGCCTTCTTTTTTATTTCTATTTCAATTTTTAGCCCCTGAAATAATGCTTTCATGTGTTGAATTTCTCTTTCTTGGTTTTCTTTCAAAGATTTTTTCATCTCTTCCAATTTTTTATTTGTTTTTTCTTCTATTTATTTAAGGGATTTTTTTATATCCCCTTTTAAGGCTTCTACAATCTTCATAAGCTTGATTGTATTGTTTTTCCTTCTTCCAAGGGGTCATGCTATTCAAAGAGATGTTCATCCTTTTGTCAAATAGATCATTGTAAATGGCATACTGGAAGCTGATCTTCCCATCAGAGCATTTTCAGGTGGCTTTGCCAGATAAAACCATATTTGCCTAGAAGCAATCCAAGGGTTTTGATCTTCTGTGGAAACAAAAGCAGAAACTCTTTTCCCAAGCAACATATCCTCCGACCCAAATTTCAAAATCAAAATACCTTTAAAATACATATGTTTGCTTAACTTAACAGCCTTTGTAATCATCTTGCTGCAGTTAACTCATTAAAAGTTAAAAAATTAAAAGAAAACACAATAATAGCCATAATTCAGATTCTATGTATTTGCCATCTCTACATGGCTTTTTGCATTTTTAATTTTACTTTTTAAGAGGTTTCTGTAACCCTTTTTTTTTCTATCACAGTGTATGTATTGTTTTCTACACCCATTTTAATCCATTTAAAGGTTTTTATCCTTCTGAATCTGCTTCATTGTGTGTCCTTATATAAGTTTACAACTAGAAAAGCTTTTAAAATATTAGCACTCTTGTGACTGCTGATTCCACCCCTTTTGGTGGCTTTTCAACATGGCAGAGGTTCAAGAGTCATGCTTACTTTCTCAATTCTTAGTGACACACAGCTCTTAAAGAGCCACAAAGTTTTTGCTGCTAAATTTGAGTCAGTAAGCTTTTTATAGAAGCTGTGTCTCTGCTTGCTCCCAGCAAACAGAGTGGACCCAAAAACAGAAAATGCTGCTACCAAAAAATTATCTTCCACTCTGTTCCTCTTTTGTTTAATAAAAACAGAAACTTTAAACCAGTCACATGCAGTTTATTGCTTATACTGAATCTTCAGTGAGAATTCTGGGAATCAACCTTGGTTTAAGTGGCCATGCTGCAGACCCACCATTTTTAATTTCAAGCTTGAACACCTTGGAGTCTCTGTACCATGACTCACTGTATACAATTTGGAAAGCCACTTTTGTCTCTGTTACTGTGCTCTAAAATGGTTTGAAAATTTCTCAGGTTTTATGTGGGTGTTTGAGGTCCCACATTGTGTACCATTTGTTGTATGTGAGCCTGATCTTCAGACCTGCCCATGACTGCTTTTCCTGAAGAAAATAATTCAGATGCTTATATTAATTTCATCCTGTTTGACCTATGTCTCAGGTACATTGATAGCTAACTCTTTCATCTTAATTCAACTTATTTCCATTAATCTATCTGACCACGCACCCACCTGTCACTTACATGGGCCCCTTACATGTTTCTTCTTTGGCAGATAAATGGAGTCTGTCTGATTCAGCACTCCTCCTACCTGAACCTCAATTTCCCCACCTACTTTTTCTATTGTGCCTCACCATGGCCAAAACAGTTTCTTTATTTATAGAATGAATTTCACATCATACAGATGAACATTCCCAACACACAAAGGCTTTGCTAAATAATATGGAAATAGAACTATAATTTGTCTGAGTTATATAAGTTTACATATAACTGAAGGACTGTTTTTATACAGATACTATTTCAAACATGTACATTGCTTCTCTATTTACAATAGTCAGAAAATGGAGGCAGCAAGTATGTTTGTCAACTGAATAATAGATAAAATTATATATATATATAATGGAATTTTTCTCAGATGTAAGGAAAAATTATAAAAATTTCAAGTAAATTATAGAACTGGAACAAATGATATTCTTTTATATGTGTACCATTGCTTCAAATTGTTAGATTTTGTGTTTAACTTGAAGTAGCTTTGTAAATCATGAAACTAGAGAAGGTACACCAAGTTGTAGCCGTCTTAAGGGAATTAAAATAACAACACATAGATCATATGAAAACAAAGAGGAAAAATTTTAGGTCTAGAAGCTTAAGTAGGAATGGAATGTGGGTGGGAGTCAAGAGAGGACAGCAGGGATGGATAAAGTGATGACAGTACCAAGAGGTCATATGAGAAATTAAAAGTCTATATGTCTGGATAATTCTGCTTTGAAAAGCCAAGAGTTGTTAAATGAAAATGCTAGTGGTCAGTGTAAGATACCTCCTTTGCATCTGGTAATTAAGGGAATGAATTAAAAGAACACAATGCATCACTGACCCTTTCCATTCCTTGTGATTGCATACCTAGACTATGTGACCTAGCTTCTGTAGATTCCACACATCTTAGTTAAAAGAGGCAGACAATCAACCTAGAACCATGCTGGATACCTTCTCCCTTTGGATAGCTTTCATGGGTGCTCCAAATAAAAAAATAGTATCAACCATGTGTAAGTTTTTTTTTAAACCTACAATGCATGGTGTGTCTAGTTGTACAATCGAGACACAGCTCTTATACAGTTGACCATTTACTATTTGCCTTATCTGGGACCTATTCTACAAGAGAAAGTTTGTGTCATGTATTGTAAATTGTCAAAAGCCTCTGGCTGAGGGAGTCTGGGAGCATAGAGATAAACTTACTAATATTCTTTTGGTAAATTGTAATAGAGACAAGTTGACTTTAAAATATGCCCCTAGATCACTTATCCTCCCAGAATTAATCTCTTGTTTATAACAGACTGCTGTAAATTAAGAAATGTATGGCTGCTCAAGATATGGAGAATAAATGAGAATTGCCTGCTAAGTCCCAATGATGACACTCATATTATCACCTGTGATGTTCAGAAATCTCACTGGAAAAGAGGCAGAAAGAAGAATATAAAAGACATGGAGAAGGGTGATGGAATGTGTCTTTGGGACACGACACAATTGAAGTAATGATCCCAAATCACCTGTGGCTGCCTGCAGTGAATATATACTAGAATGACTAGGCCTACCAATAGTCAAACACTGACTGTGGTATGGCTCACAGGCCCTATGCTCCCCTAATGGGTCATCTGTACTAGCAAAGGATTGATCTTTTGATCAATTTTATGATCTTCAATTGTGCACCCACTGAAAAATCCACCAGACAGTTAGAAGGAGTGAACAGTTACATAATGTGGCAAATCCTAACTTGTTTTGCAGACCATATCATCATAAATGTATAATCTCTATAAAACTGATTACAATTAACATATGATTTCTATCCTAAGTCCCATAAAATCTCACTGAACAAGACAATGTGATATCACTCTTGGAAACCAGCCCTCTCTTAGAAGTCTTTCTAATATTTTTTCATCAATCTATTTCACCATTCTAAACATTAAGTTGTACTAAAGATCTATAGTAATAAAAAATTTCATGATATTAGCATAAAAACAGACATATTGGTCAATGGAATCAAATTGAATACTCAGACATAAGCCCACACATTTATAAATACCCATTTTTTTTTTATAAAGAAGCCAGAAATACACACTGGAACAAAGACAGCATATTCTACAAATGGTTCTGATTAAACTGGATATAGAGGAATGAAAATAGATCCATACTTATCAACCTGTACAAAACTCAAGTGCAAGTATCAAAGACCTTAACACTAAACGAGATACATAAACCTAATAGAAGTAAAAGTCAAAAAAATCATTGAATTTGTTGGCCCAGGAAAAGACTTTATAAAGAAAATTGTGATTTACACAATGGAGTACTACTCATCTGTTTTATAAAATGACATCATAAAATTCCAATAAATGGAAGTAGAAAAAATATTCTAAATGAGGAAACCCAGTTCTAAAGTGATAAGTATGGCAGTATTCACATATAAGAGGATACTAGCCATTAAGTAAATGATAACTAAGCTACAATCCTTAGACCTATGGAGATTAAATGTACATTCTTTTACCAATGTTACCATGTTTTTAATTTGATTTGTATTCAATGTTTTCAAAAAACATAGCCTTGTATTTTAAGGTTAAATATTCTAGCTAGAAAGATAGTTCAATGGTCAACAGCACTGGCAGCTGTTTCAGATGATACAAGTTCAATTCAGAGCACCTTCATGGGAATTTATAATGTCTGTAACTCAAAATGTCCTCTGGTCCCTGAGGGCACAGCATGCATACACAGTCATACATACATGCCCATACACATAAAATAAAAATAAATATATTTTTAAAAGAATAAACATCCATGTTTATCTGTTTAAAATGTTGAATCATTTTATTTTAATAGAACAGTACAAACAACTATGCATGCCAAATAAGCCTATTCACTTTCCAAGACTGATCCAGGCAATTTGCTATTTTATTCTACACCAGGCTATGAAGTGTAAGCTCATGATTTTGAGGAGAAAGAAGAGAAGAGAATAGACCTAATAAATGCTCAGATAACTGTAAAAATAAAACCTATGCCAATCAATTACAGATTTCCACAATCAATTTTAAGATAAAATGCTAGCAAAAGAATCCTATCAGATAATTTCTGACTTTGGCAAATCTACCATGTCCAAAATTATCTAATCATCTCTTTGAATAAATATGCAACTAATAAACTCTTCAAATAAATAAGTAACTCAAAAGAGTATTGAAAAGACAAGGAAAAATAAATTAAAAATAAAGTATAGAGCTCCAAGAATTTCTTTGGCTAGGGAAAAAAAATACACTTAGGGCCATAAAAAGGGCTCAATTGTTAAGCACTCAAAATAATATCAAAACAAACAAAAAAGTGAATTAAAAATAAAGTATAGAGCTCCAAAATTTTATTGGCTAGGAAAAAAATCCATATAGTTGGGGCCATAATGAGGGCTCAGCTGTTAAGCAGTCTTAATGCTCTTGCACAAGATATGAATTATTTTCTCAGCATGTATATGGTGCCTCTTGAGTCCCTATATTACTATTTCTAGGAAAGATGACACCCACTTCTCTACCTCAAAGGCTCCTGCATCTGCATGTTAAACTTATACTCAGGGCGACTCATGCACATGCATATGAATTTAAAACATAAATGTATAAATACTGTTTTAAAAAGACACAAGAGAAAAGCTACTAAGAACTTATTCTAAGATGAGCTTTTTAAAAATCTGGCCAGTGTCTTAATCTTCTATAGTCAATAAACTTGAGATCATCTTAGAAACATATTTAATCTGAGAATGTCTCAGATCCTCCTCATAAGTCACACAGAGTTATATTGCATGGTGCAAAGAGAAAAGTGGTGTTATACTACAAAATGCATCAATGCTAATGAAGGACAATGTGAAACAAAAGTTCTAAAATATACATAATGAGGACAAAATAAAGAAACACATCAAACTGGGAACAATGAGGATAAAGGATGCACCAAGGATAAATCAGCTTGTGAGTCTCTTCCAGGTTTTCTTCACAGCAAGCTTGACATCCTTATTTCTGAGGCTGTAAATGAGGGGATTCAACATGGGCACCAGTAAGGTGTAAAATACAGAGAAGAATTTTCCCTGGCCCACAGTCTCAGCAGATGATGGCTTGACATAAGCAAGCAGCCCAGATCCATAGAAGAGACTAACAGTTATGATGTGAGACCCACAAGTGCTCAATGCTTTGGACCAACCCTTACCTGATGACATATGAATGATATTGGAAAGGATCATAGCATATGAGAATAAGATAATGAGACAACATAAAATGATAGCTGTACCCACCACTACAAAGCTCATAAGTTCATTGATATAGGTGCTGCTGCAGGAGAGCTGGAGGAGAGGGAAGAGGTCACACATGTAGTGGTTGATGATGTTAGAATCACAAAAGCTAAGCCTGAGCATACACCCTGTGTGAATTACGGCACTAGCAAAACCCATCAAATAAGAACCAAATATCAACAGACAACATATCTTGGGGGACATAACAACCTTGTACAGCAGTGGCTGACAGATGGCGACATAGCGATCATAGGCCATGGCTGTCAGCACATAACTCTCTGAGTTCACAAAAACACAGAAGAAAAACAGCTGAGTCATGCAGCCTCTGAAGGAGATGGTGTTCTTCTCTAAAGTGAAACTCATCAGCATTTTGGGGGTTAAGACAAGTGAATAACAGAAATCTATGAATGACAAATTGAAAATAAAAAAGTACATAGGAGTGTGAAGGTTTGAGTTTAGGCAAATGAGACTCATTAAGCTCAAGTTTCCCATCACAGTGGCTGTGTAGTTCATCAAGAAAAGAACAAATAAGGGCAGCTGGAGCTCAGGTTGGTCTGTCAGTCCCATGAGAACAAATTCAGAAACTGAAGACTCATTCTCCATTTTCATTTGCATCATTTGTGGCATCAGCAAAAATAAGTGTAGAAAGCAAATGTTAAACCATAAACTTTCACTCTAAGAGCAGAGCTGAATTTATTGATTTCTAATTTTGGATGAATATAGAATAGGAAGGAATCTCCAATTACTCTTTTCTCTATCTGTATTGTGGCCATTCGTCCAGAAAGATTCTTTGAACATTATGTCCTTTTGTTCTCTATGTTTCCTAAAGATTAAGGATGAAATGAACAATGCATGCAATTTCTTCAGAATTTATGATTTATATAGCTGATATTTTGAAGAAAATATATCATGATAAAAATACTTCACTGCTCACCTGGTTTAGCTACATCATTCTCTGACATTGGAGTATATAGTGTCTTCCTCCACACTGTGCTCAGAGGGCCAAAGTTGCTTTGAATGATGCAGGTAATTGATATTAGTGCAGACAAACTGTCTGATTTTCTATTAGCTTTCCTGAAAGAAATGACATAATATCTTTTTGAGAATTTTACAAAGATTTATGTCTTATACAAAAACAGATAATAACTGTATGAGTTTTCAATGTCTCAAGGTACAGATTTCTGAGAAAATTCACTAGAAGGACAGAAAATTATTCTTTTTGTGATATTCTTCATGTTGGATAAATTCCTTGAGGGTAGAAATTATTGTGTTTGTTTTGTATAACTAACACCAGTCCTTCAGAGATTCAACTTTCTAATCAATTTATAAGTTTCCAGAAGAAATATCTAATCCCCAGGGCAAACCTGTAAGTGGTCCCCTTTGTCATTATCTTCATTAAACTCTGCACAACTCTACAAGAAGAAATTTCCAGGGACATGCTTATTTATTATTCTTAGCTTTCTTTTGATTTGAGTAATGAACTGTTGACCAAGGATTAGAACTATACAAAAATAAATGTATGAAGGGGATAAAAATATGAACAGACTCTCAAGGTATTAAAAATTACATCAGAACATTTCACTTCCCAGCTATGAAACTGTAGACTCTGCTGTTTCTTTTTATGGACATCTGCATATTCTTTTTTTGTTTTTGTTGTTGTTGTTTGGATTTTAGGGACAGGTTTTTTGTTTTGTTTTGGTGTGTGTGAGTGTGTGTGTGTGTGTGTGTGTGTGTGTGTGTGTGTGTGTGTATGTGTAGCCCTGACTTTCCTTGAACCAGCTCTATAGACCAGGGTTACTGCAAACATACACATTTCCACCTGCTTCTGCCTCTTAAGTGTTAGGATTAAAGGTGTATGCCACGACTGCCTGGCATGCCTGAATATTCTTATAAGTAACTATAAAATAAGTTCATAAAAATTGACTTAAATTGTGGGCCAATGGTAAATTTCTCTGTTATCATACAGAAAGTTATGCATACAATTTGTACAAATAATCATAAAATATATAAAATAAAAGATCTGTTGGGTCTCTAAAAGAGACAATTTATACAACATATTGGAAATTTACAAGATACGTGAAAATATACTTGTGTTTGTCTCAACTATTATAACTATTCACATGCTTATTCAGATAAGTACGGTTGTTTTTGTCTTGATCTACTTGAAGAAACTAAATTATTGGTGTGCAATTGTCCTGTGTATTGCAAACAAAATCCAATCTTTGGCCCCTACTATGACATGCTCTTCTCTTCAGAACCATATACATATGAAACTTTAGCCTACAATATTCCCCTAAATATTGTAATTGTCCCCAGAAAATGAGGTGCTGAAGTGTATGTTTTCACGGAATATTTTGAACAAAAGGATATTGAAGACATGGATAATGGTGTTTATAAATGATAACAAGAATTATGTGACACTACACACAAAAGTTACTTCATAACATCCATTTATCTAAACATAAAATCTAAAGGCATAACAATTTTATCAAAATCCCTGTAAAATGAGAAAAACACTAGGACTTGCAGATCAGCAAGGATTTTTACATTAGGCTTTTCTTCAGCTGTGAACAAATCTCATCAGTCTTTTCAGTGGACTGAGTGTTTTAGAGTATCTGGATCATTAAGAAAAAAAAAAAACAGGAGAGAAAAATTCTTTGACAAAATAGTCACACAAGGCTCTCAAAGCATGGGTAGTGACATGGAGAAGAGAGAGTGACTGGAAGGGGCACGAGTGGGAAGGGAGCTTGAACAAGGGTATACACTAATAAAAAATGTGACTTTATTCATAATAAAGAAAGAAAGAAAGATGATGGGTAAATAAAGTGATTTAAAACATAAAAAAAAAGGAAATAGGAGAAAGGGAATCCTTAGGAACTGTTTTAAAAGAATGTAAACTACTGCAATAACAATGAAATAACAAAGAACATGGAGGTTCTTTTTCTCTTTTTCTTTTTGTTCTTTTTTGTTTGTTTGTTTGTTTGTTGAGACAGGGTTACTGTCTATACTGTTCTGGAACTCACTCTGTAGACAAGAGATCCACCTGCCTTTGCCTCCCAAGTGATGGTATCAATGGAATGTGCCACCACACCTACCAACATTGAATTTAAAAAAACAAAAACAAAAACAAAAAAACCCTAAACTAAAAATAAAACTATTCTAGCATTTCCATTAGAATACATCAATGTAATGCCTGTCACCATAATAAAGAGACACCTTACATCTGTGCATATTCACAACAGCCAAGTTACAGGGTCCACCTATGTGTCTGTTGACACAGGACTAGATAATGAAAATGTGCTACATACACAATGGAGTTTGTTCAGCCACAGAAATATGAAATGTTGTTTGTGGTTTTTTTTTTCTTTTATGAGAAAATTAATGAAACAAAAGATCATCATATTAGTGGAAATAAAGGAGACTAAAAAATCAAGCATGGGTAGCAGGCAAGCCTGAGGAGTGTCTTTGCACTCTGTTTGTAATAAAGGTTACCTTTTACCTTTAGGGAAACATGCTCATTTTCTGGAATTTAGAAAAATTGCTTGAGTGTGTGTGTGTGTGTGTGTGTGTGTGTGTGTGTGTGTGTGTGTGTGTGTGACAGAGAGAGAGAGAGAGAGAGAGAGAGAGAGAGAGAGAGAGGCATGAGCAGGTGTTTGCTCTTACAAAAACAGTCTTGGCACATTATATAATATCTTTTACATTGCTCCCAATAGCTACACAAGCTTTTTCTTTAACATCTAACATGTGATCAAATTTTTATTACTTTGAAGGCCAGTTTCTTGTTTAAAAACTTCATAGCTCTAAGCCTAATTCCATACTAACCTGATTCTCTCTTAGGGTCCTCCATATTACCTAGTTTTTCTGGGGTTGTGTATTGTAGCCTTGTTATTTTTTGCTTTACATCTAATATCCTCTTATAAATTCATACCATGTTTGTCTCTCTGGGACTGGATTACATATCTCAGGAGGGTTTTTTCCAGTTCTATCCATTTGCCTGCAAATTTCAAGATGTTATTTTTATTACTGCTGAATAATACTCCATTGTGTAAATGTACCACATTTTTTTGGCCATTTTTACATTGACCTCTAGGTTGTTTCCAGATTCTGGTTATTAAAAATAATGCTGCTATAAGCATAAGTTAAGAAATATTATTTTGGTATGAGTGTATATCCTTTGGATATATGCCCAAAAGTGCTATTGCTGGATTAGGAGGTAGATTAATTCCAGTTTTCTGAGAAACCACAAAAGTGATTTCCAGAGTGGATAAACATGTTTATACTCCTCCTAGTAATGGAGGAATATTCTTATTCCTCATCCCCTCCACCATAGGTTGTCATCAGTGTTTTTGATCTTTACCATTTTGACAGGTGTAAAATGGTATCTCAGAGTTATTTTGATTTGTATTTTCCTGATAGCTAAGAATGTTGAGCAATTCTTTAGGTGTCTTTGAGCCATTTCAGATTCTTCTGCTGAGATTTCTGTTTAGCTCTGTAACCCATTTTTAATTGATTATTTTGTATTTTGATTTCTAGTTTCTTAAGTTCTTATATATTTTAGGGATCAACCTTTTGTGAGATGTAGGGTTGGTGAAGATCTTTTCCTATTATGTAGGCTGCATTTTGTCTTAGTGCCACTATCCTTCGATTTACAGAAGCTTCTCAGTTCCTGTAAGTCCCGTTTATTGTTTCTTTCGGAGTCTGTGTTTAGTAATTGGTCTTCTGTGCCAGTGTGTTCAAGGCTATTCCAATTTCTCTTCTATCAGATTCAGTGCAACTGGATTTACAGTGAAGTTCCTCATTCACTTGGACTTGAATTATGTCCAGGGTTATAGATATGGATTTATTTGCATATTTCTACATGCCACCATCCAGTTATGCCAGCAATACTTGTTGAAGATGCTATCTTTTTTCTATTGTGTGGAACAATTAGAAAAGTATTGCATTAGTTCTTCTTTGAAATTCTGGTAGAATTCTGTGCTGAAACCATCTAGCCCTGGGATTTTTTTGGTTGGTTGACTTCTAATAACTTTTTATGTCGTTACAAGTTATATGTCTATTTAAGTTCTTTGTTTGTCTTGATTTAATTTTTGAAAGTGGAACCTATCCAGGAAATTGTCTACTTTTTGTGGGTTTTTCAAAAATGGCCTAATAATTCTCTGGATTTCTTTAATGTTTATTGTTATGTCCCCTTTTTCATTTCTGATATTGTCAATTTTGATGTTCTATCTCTGCAATTGATTGGTTTGAATAAAGGTTTGTCTATCTTGTTGATTTTCCCAAAGAACCAACTATTTGTTCATTACTTATTTTTATTGTTATTTTTGTTTCAATTCATTGATTTCAACTCTGAGTTTGATTATTTCCTACCTTCTACTTCTGAGTTAGTTTGCTTCTTTTTCTTCTAGAGATTTCACATTTGTACTGTTAAGTCACTAGTGTGAGATTTCGCTAGCTTTTTTTATGTAAACACCTAGTGCTATGAACTTTCCTCTTAGGTTTGCTTTTAATGTGTCCTATACGTTCAGAAAGGTTGTGCATTTTTTTCATTAAATTTTACAACACCTTAAATTAATTTTTTTTTTACTTTTTTCCTAACTCATGGTGATTTAGTTTCCAAGAGACTGTAGAATTTCTGTAATTTATATTATTGTTGAATTCTAACTTCAAACCACAGTAGTCAGATAAAATACAGGGTGCTATTCTAAATTTTTTTATCTGTTGAGATTTGCTTTGTGACTGAATATGTGGTCAGTTTTAAAGAAGAATCCATGAGATTCTGAGAAGAATGTATATTCTTTTGTGTTAAGGTAGAATGTTCTGCAGATATCTATTCTATTAAGTCCATTGGAGTCATAATCTGTTGAGTTAGAACCCTTATTTCTCTTTTAAGGTTTTGTCTGGCAGACCTTTCCATTGGTGATAGTGAGGTGTTGAAGTCTTCCACTCTTCATGTATGGGGTTTGATGTGTGATTTAACCTTTAGCAATGTTTCTTTTTACCTTTTGGGGCCCTTGTATTTGAGGCATAAATATTCATACTTGAGACTTTATCTTGATGGATCTTTCCTATGATAAATATGTAACAACCTTCTTGGGCGTTTTTGGTTGATTTTAGACTATATTGTTAAATATTAGAATAGCTATACCAGCTTGCTTCTTAAGTCCATTTGATTAGAAAGTCTTTTCTTGACTCTTTATTCTGAAGTAGTGTCTGTGTTTAAAGTTGAAGTATGTTTCTCATATGCAGCAGAATGATGGATCCTGTTTTCATATCCATTTTGTTAGTCTGTATTTTCATAGGTGAATTGAGTCCATTAATTGTTAATTACAGTTATTTTAGGGTGATATGTTTATGTGTTTTCTTTTGGGGGGAATTTCCTTCCACAAAATTATCTATTGCTTTTGTTTTTGCTGGTACATCTAACTTCCTTCGATTGGAGTTTTCCTTCTAGTGATTTCTTTAGGTCTGGATATTAGATAGGTAAAAAATATGGCTTGTCATGGAATATCTTGTTAACTCCAACTATGGTGATTAAAAGATTTTATGAGTATAGTAGTCTAGACTTGAACTCCCAGTCTCTTGGTATCAGGATAATCTTCTGGCCTCCACACTGATTGAAAAATCATGTGTTATTCTGATGTATATGCTTTTTTAAATTACTTGACTTTCTTTGTTAGAAGCTCTTAATGTTTTTCTTTATTCTACTTGTTTAGTGTATTTATTATTATGTGGTGAGTTAAGTTTGGGAGGAGGACTAGTATATTTGGTGACCTATAAGCTTCTTGTAACTTCATAAGCATTTCCTTCTTTATGTTGGGAAAGTTATCTTCTACCATATTGTTAAATATATTATCTGGACTTTTGAGCTATAATTATTCTCATATTCCTTTTACGTTAGGTTTTGTCTTTTCATGGTGTCCCAGATTTTCTGGACATTTTGTGTTATGACGTTTTTAAATTTAATGTTTTCTTGGACTGATGAATATATTTCCTCTATTATATCTCCCATACCAAGGAGTCTCTCTTCCATCTCTTGAATTTTGTTGATTATGCTTACATCTGAAGTTCTTCTTAGATATTACATTTTCAGCATTTCCTCAGTCTGTGCATTCATTATTGCTTCCATTTCAATTTTCAATTCTTGAACTGTTTTTGTTTCACCTTTTTGATTGTTTTTTGTAGGGTTTTTTTTTTTTTTGTTTTTTTTTTTTTTGGTTTTCTATAAAGGATTTGTAGATTTCTTCCAGTTCTGTTTGTCCTATTTTTCTATAAGGGAATTTTTTTTTCCTCTTTAAAGGCTTCTGCCATCTTCATAAAGTTATTTCTATGGTCATGTTCTTTTGCTTCTACATTGTGATGTTCAGGTCTTTCTATTATTGAACTACTAGGTTCTAGTGGTGCCATATTGTTTTTATAGTCTTGTAGATATTCTTGCACTGACATATATCCATCACTTTTTCTAATTGGTGCAAGTGCTTTCTGTGTCTTAGGAAGCCACACTTGGTCCAACAGGCACTTTTTATTCAATCAAAATTGGTGTGTTCTGTGATTCAGGGAGACTCTCTTCACACAACGGGAGCTTTGGTTTAATAGGTGCTGGAGGATTCTGTGTCTCAGGGGACTAATTTGAATTCAAGCTAGTTTGAATTTTTATTTATCAGATTTAATCATCCACACTTTTTCAGAACTTATTCTTTTCTAATTTTCTTTAAAGCACAATAATTATTTTACATTGACATATTTGTGAGGTGTTAGATTTTATTTCAAATACAACGTCTCAACACACACACACACACAGACACACAAACAAATAAAATAAATAAAACTGTGTTACTATTAGAGATGAAGTTGACCAGAGGAGTTAAAATGTCATGTAGTTTTTTCTGGATTTCTAACTAACAGTAGAACTGATAGCTTGTCAAAGAGTCCATCAAGGAAAAGTTTTATTTAGAAACTTATTTATTACAGCAAGTGAAAGTGTAATCACTAGACTGAAAGAAGCATGGCTATTTGATCCGGGGAAACAGGAAAATCAGTGATTGAGCAAGGAAACCCAAGGTCAGAGTTACTAACCAAAGAATGCTTTCTCAGACAAACAACATAAATGAGACCAGAAGTGTAAATGTAAGTTACCTGGAAAAAGTTACCACTCATGTTACAGATTATAGAGGGCTTATTCACTGTTAAAAATTTATGGTTGTGGAGGATTAGAATATTACCAGCCTGGAAATAATTACCTTAACATATATATATATAAATAATATATAATAATATTATATATTATATATCCTCTTTAACTTTAAGTTAAAACCTTTATAATCTTTTAATTTTTATCACATAATAGTATTTGTTATTAACCTATTACTGGTTTCTACAAATTTAAAAGTGAAGGTTGTTATCAAATAATGTCTAAATTTATGTACTTTTCTCATGATTCAATGTAACCAGTTTTCCAAATACTATATTTTGAAAATGCCTTCACATTTGGCTCTCTTTTGTTCTTTGACTGTGAATGTTTATGCATCCATTTGACATAAATAAATCTAAACAACTGGAATCCACTGGCATTGGCCAGAGTCACTCATATTTGATTCTGAATAAGTATTTTTTTATTCCCTTAGAATAAAAAGCTTTAGTTTTGCATAACCAAAACAACATTCAATGTGATGTTTAATAAGATAATTAAAGCAGGGGAATGGAGTAGAACTTGGACCAACAGGCACTTCTTCAACAGAAAAATAATCTTTAAACTTACATAGCAGCATTAAAGACACTTGGAAAGTTAGCAATAGTGAGAAAAAAAATAGTGAGAAAAAAACACTAGAGATATTTTATTTCTTAAGTTTAAGTTGTACCACTGACCTATAGTAATAAAAGTTAGCATTGTATTGGTATATAGGTAAGTGTGACCTATATGGGCATATATGGCATACAAAACAACAAAATAAACCTATTAAACTACAGTCATTTTATTTAATCAATTATATGTAAGTTTGATATATATGAATTTTTTATAATTTTATTTCACTTATTTAATGCCTCCCATATCTATCCTTATATCCCTCTCCACAAAACTAAAGGATTTTTGGATTTTGTTTTTGTTTAGTTTTTTATTATAGCTATGAATTCATAATTGTATTTTATTCAAGTTTCCTTTTTATGAATAAAGAAGTCACATTTTCTATACCTGTATATCCTTAATCAAGGTCCTTTCCCCCTACCACCACATCAGGTCATTCTTTCTTCACCACATTTTCCATCCCCAGCATGGGGAGGCAATCCCAAGATCCCTTCTTTTTACTGTGTGCTAACCTACCCTCTAGATACTTTGCATTAGAGATAGTATGGCTAGGTTAGAGAAGAATTGGAGCATAGGAAAAAGCAAAGAGAGCAGAGGAAGAATGGTTTAAAAGCTGGTTTTCCATCTCCCTTGGGTTACTAACCTTTAACCTTTCCTTTTAGGACACTTAATAGGATTTTTGCTTTATTGGCTTTTAGACCATGGGCATTTAACAGGCTCATTACCAACAGGTAGACTCCCTGACCTCCATACCTATACAGGCCTGTTACTTTACAGATCAAGGGTTCGTGAACTCTCAGGTGATGAGATTCCTCTGGGAACTGCATAGTATTCAGAGCTATGCAGGCTTGCTTGCAAGCAAGCTTGGGTACCAATGAGGGTGCAAGGCAAAGTACTGCAAGGAGAGGACCATGTATTCTGTCTCTGAATCTCCTGAGAAACAAGCCTGATTGCATAGAGGTTCATGTCCAAATGTATTAATATTAATAACGTAGCCCCTCTCCTCCTAAAAAGAACATCTGCCATGTGGAAAGGAAGCTTCTTTCGCCAAGCCGTAGAAGATTCCTTCTGCTGACCTGGAAAAAGCTTGGAGGATCAGGTCTCTGTTCCCTCCCTCTTGGTTAACACCCACTCATATGATAACCGATTCGCCTCAGAAAATAATTGTAAGGGAGGAAATGTTGAGAGCTGAAGTCTACTTAGCCATATTTTATAAGTTAGCTCCTACAGATAGCCATTTGCCAGAAGGCTACATCCTTATTGTTTTTAGCTAAACCATGACTACAGGTAGTTTCCCTTGATTCCCTCAGACCAGCAGGTAAACATCCTCCAGGCCTTGTCCTCTGACCCTCTCAGCTCAGCAGGTGACATCCTCCAGGCCCACAACTGATAACAGATAGATTTCCATATCAATTCTACCCTGTCTGTTACTTCCTCTCACAGGCTTGCCACCTTCTTTTGTATATCCCACCCCTTTCCTCCCAGCTACCTGCATGGCAGAGATTCTGTATAAATATTGGGTGAAACAATAAAGCTCAAAGGAGGACTTGAACAGAGAGATTTGTATTGTCCTTCTGTTCTTTATGTCCCTGCCTTCCATTTGTTTCATTCCTAGGTTTAGGTCCACACTGAAGACCCTGCTGGCCGAGGAAACAATATTGCTTAGTTCAGCCTCCACTCCTGAAAATTACAGTTTTCTCCCAACAACATCAAGACTGAGCCAAGTGTTCCTGTAGGGGGAGTGGGATCCAAGGTGTCAGTCCAAGATATTTCAGATCCCAAGTTGTTCACAGGTTGTGGTTTGCAGCTTGAAAATGCTTTGCTTTGTTTTTTTTGTTTGTTTGATTGTTTGTTTGTTTACAGTCCACTAATGAGTGAGTACATCCCCTGCTTATCTTTCTGGGTTTGTGATAAGTTGCTCAGGAGGATATTCTCCAAATCCATCCATTTGCCTGCAAATTTTAGGATATCATTTTTTCTTACTGCTGTGTAGTACTACAATATGTAGATGTACCACAGTTTATTGATCCATTCCTCAGTTGAGGGGCATCTAGGTTGTTTCCAGGCTCTTGCTATTACAAATAATGCTTCTATGAACATAGTTGAGCTAATGACATTGGAATGCAACTGTGCATTTTTTGAATATACACCCAGATGTAATATTGCTGGAACCTAGGGGAGACTGATACTCAGTTTTCTGAGAAACCACCATACTGCATTCCAGAGTGTCTGAAAAAGCTTACACTCCCACCCACAATGGAGGAGTGTTCCCCTTGCTGTGCATCCTCTCCACTGTCATTTGTGTCTTTTATCTTAGTCAATCTGAAAATGGCAGGTGGAATCTCAAAGTTGTTTTGATTTGCATTTCTCTGATGGCTAAAGATGATGAGCACTTTTTCAGGTGCCTTTCAGCCATTTGTAATTCTTCTCACGAGAATTCCCTTTTTAGTTCTGAACCCATTTTTTTCATTGGGTTATTAAGGTTTTCGGCTCTAGATTCTTGAGTTCTTTATATATCTTAGAGATCAAACCTCTATTACTTGTAGAATTGGTTAAAATATTTTCCCATTCCATAGGCTGTAGTGTAGTCCTATTGACAGTTTCTTTGGCTTTACAGAAGCTTCTCAGCTTCAGGAGATCCCACTTATTGACTGCTGATCTTAGTGTCTGTGCCACTGGTGTTATATTTAGGAAGTGGTTGCCTGTGCCAATTTGTAGAAGTGTATTTCCCACTTTTTTTTTTTTTTTATCAAGTTTAGAGTTGCTGAGTTTATGATGAGGTCTTTGATCCACTTGGATTTGAGTTTTGTACAGGGTGACAGGATTGGATCTATTTGCATTTTTCTACACACTACCATCCAGCTATGCAAACACCATTTGTTAAATATACTATCTTTTTTCCATTGAATATTTTGGGCCTCTTTGTCAAAGATCAGGTGTTCATAGGTTTTAGGGTTAATGTCTGGATCTTCAGTTCTGTTCCATTAATCCACAAATTTGTTTTTATGTCAGTACAAGGCTGTTGTTATTACTGTACCTATAAAGTATAACTTGAAGTCAGGGATGGTGATGCCTCCTGAGGATCTTTTGTTGAGCAAAATTATTTTGGCAATCCTGGCTTCCCTGTTATTACAAATGAAATTGAGTATTGTTCTTTCAAGGTCCACAGAATATTGTGTTTGAATTTTGATGGGCAATGCATTGAATCTGTAGATTGCTTTGGGTAGAATTTCCATTTTTACTAAGTTGATCCTACCTATCCAGGAACATGAGAGTGCTTTCCATTTTCTGATATCTTCTTCAATTTCTTTCTTCAATGATTTAAAATTTTTGTCAAATAGATATATTATTGCTTTGGTTATAGTTACTCCAAAGTATTTAATAATATTTCCAGCTATTATACAGGGTGATGTTTCCCTTATTTCTTTATCTGCCCTTCTATCTTTAGTGTATAGGAGGGCTACTGATTTCTTTGAGATAATCTTCTATCCTGCTACATTGCTGAAGGTGTTCATCAGATGTAGAAGTTCCTTGGAAGAATTTTGTGGGTCACTTATATAAGCAATCATATCATCTGCCAATAGAGATAGTTTAACTTCTTCATTTCCAATTTTTATCCCCATAATCTACTTTTGTTCTCTTATTGCTTTAGCTAAAACTTCAAGAACTATATTGAATAGATAAGGGAAAGAGGACATCCTTGTCTAGTTCCTGATTTTAGTGGGATTGCTTTGAGTTTTTCTCCAGTAAGTTTAATGCTGGCTGTCAGCTTCTTGTAGATCATCTTTATTATATTGAGATATTGTTCCTGTGTTCCTAATCCCTTGAGAGCTTTATCATAAAGGAGTGTTGGATTTTGTCAAAGGCTTTTTCAGCATCTAAGGATATGATCATGTGGTTTTGTTCCTTTAGTTTGTTTATATGATGGATAACATTTACAGTTTTTCGTATGTTAAACCAGCCCTGCATTTCTGGGATGAAGACTACTTGTTCATGATGGATGATATCTTTTTACATTGTTGTATATGGTTTGTCAAAATTTTGTTGAGAATTTTTGTATCAATATTCATAAGGGAAATTGGTCTGTAATTCTCCTTCTTTGTTGTGTCTTTGAGTGGCTTGGGTATTAGGGTGATTGTGGCCTCATAAAAGGAATTTGGCAATATTCCTTCAGTTTCTACTATGTGAAATAGTTTGAGGAGTAACGGTAGTAATCCTTCTTTGAATGTCTGGTAGAATTTGGCACTGAAGCCATCTGGACCAGGGCTTTTATTTTTGGGGAGGTTTTTAATGACAGCTTCAATTTCCTTGAGGGTTATAGACCTGTTTAGGTAATTAATCTGATCTTCATTTAATTTTGGTAGATGGTATCTGTCCAGAAAGCTGTCCATTTCTTCTAGGTTTTCCATTTTTGTGGAATGTAGATATTTGAAGAATGATCTGATAATTCTCTGGATATCATGGGGGTCTGCTGTTATGTTTTCCTTTTTATTTCTGATTTTTGTTGATTGAATATTCTCTCTCTGCTTTTTGATTAGTTTGGATAAGGGCTTATCTATCCTGTTGAATTTCTCAAAGAACCAATTCTTTTTTTCACTGATTCTTTGTATTGTTCTTTTTGTTTCAATTGTATTAATTTTAGCTCTAAGTTTGATTGTTTCCTGCCATCTACTCCTTCTAGGTGAGTTTGCTTCTAATTCTTCTAAGGCTTTCAGCTGAGCTGCTATTTCTCTAGCGTGGGATTTCTCTAGGTTTTTCATATAGGCACCTAGCGCTATGAATTTTCCTCTTAAGACTGCTTTCATTGTGTCCCACAAGTTTGGATACGTTGTGGATTCATTTTCATTAAATTCTAGGAAGTCTTTGATTTCGTTCTTAATTTCTTCCTGACCCAGTGGTAGTTCAGCTAAGTGACTTTTAGTTTCCAAGAGTTGGTAGGCTTTCTGTGATTTTTTTTACATGTTTCATATAAACAGTTGAAAGATAATTTATTTTACTATTTTTAGTGTACCTGCATTTTGACTGCAAACCATCACAATACAATGTATATTGTCAAGTGTAGAAATATATCTTTTGTGGCATTAAGTGGGTACACAATTCTGATACAACAGAATTTTACATTTCAGGTTAGTGGACTAGGTATTTTTTTTCTTTATTTATTTTGTATTTATAAAAAAACAGTAAAATGAATTTAAAATGTTGAAAAGTTAACAATAACTATAAAGAAGATTAAAAATCATAAGCATGACTTAAAGGGTGATAATGCAAATAAGATTGCTACACATATATTTTCTTTGAGTTCAGCTTTTCCTCTGAATTTTTTTTTTCCATCCCTGTATATTCTTATTCAAGGTCCCTTCCCCCTCTGACCACATCAGGTCATTTTTCTTTTCCTGAACTCACCATCGCCTCAGTGGGCAAGGAGCAGACAGTCCTATGGTCAAACTGACCCAATAATGCTTGGATCAGTCTCCACTCCGTGTCAAATCCAGTTTTGTCCTCCCTCCCTCAAGAGTGAGTCAGGTGTTCCTAAAGTTGGAGTGGTGTCCGAAGGGTCAGTCCAAGGTGTTTCTGATTCCAAGCTGTTCAGTGGTTGTGGTTTGCCGCTTGGGCATGCTTGGCTTTTTTTCTTGTTTGTTTGTTTAGAGAACACTAATGAGTGAGTACATCCCCTGCTTATCTTTTTGAGATTGTGATACCTCACACAGGAGGATATTCTCCAAATCCATCCATTTGCCTGCGAATTTTAGGATATCATTTTTTCTTACTGCTGAGTAGTATTCCATTGTGTAGATATACCACAGTTTGTTAATCCATTCTTCAGTTGAGGGACATCTAGGTTGATTCCAGGTTCTTGCTATTACAAATAATGCTGCTATGAACATAGTTGAGCTAATACCTTTGGAGTGTGAATGTGCCTCTTTAGGGTATACACCCAGAAGTGGTATTGCTGGGTCCTTGGGGAGATTGATTCTCAATTTTCTGAGAAACCATCATATTGCATTCCAAAGTGGCTGAAGAAGCTTACACTCCCACCAACAATGGAGGAGTGTTCCCCTTGTTCCACATCCTCTCCAACATAGGCTGTCATCTGTGCCTTTTATCTTAGCCAATCTAACAGGTGTTAGGTGGTATCTCAAAGTTGTTTTGATTTGCATTTCTCTGATGACTAAAGATGAAGAGCAATTTCTCAGGTGCCTTTCAGCCATTCGTAGTTCCTCTGCTGAGAATTCCCTTTTTAGATCTGTACCCCATTTTTTAATAGAGTTATTCAAGGTTTTGGGCTTTAAATTCTTGATATACCTTAGAGATCAGTCCTCTATCACTTGTAGGGTTGGTGAAGATCTTTTCCCATTCTGTAGGCTGTCGTTTTGTCCTATTGGGAGTGTCCTTGGCTTTGCAGAAGCTTCCAGCTTCAGGAGATCCCACTTATTGATTGTTGGTATTAGTGTCTGTGCCACTGGTGTTATATTTAGGAAGTGGTGGCCTGTGCCAATTTGTAGAAGTGTATTTCCCACTTTCTTTTCTATCAAGTTCAAAGTGGTTGGGTATAAGTTGAGGTCTTTGATCCACTTGAATTTGAGTTCTGTGCAGGATGACACACTCGGATCTATTTGCATTTTTCTACACACTTACATCCAGCTATGCCAAAACCATATGTTAAATATACTATCTTTTTTTCCATTGAATGTTTTGGACCTCTTTGTCAAAGATCAGATGTTCATAGGTTTTTGGTTTAATGTCTGGATCTTCAATTCTATTCCATTGGTCCACAAGTCTGTTTTTATGCCAGTACCAGGCTGTTTTTATTAATGTAGCTCTATAGTATAGCTTGAAGTCAGGGATGGTGATACTTCCTGAGGTTCTTTTGTTGAGGAAAAATTGTTTTGGCAATCCTGGCTTTCCTGTTATCCCAAATGAAATTGAGTATTGTTCTTTCAAGGTCCAAAAAATATTGTGTTGGGATTTTGATGGGCAGTGCATTGAATCTGCAAATTGCCTTTGGTAGAATTGCCATTTTTACTATGTTGATCCTGCCAATCCAGGAACATGGGAGGGCTTTCCATTTTCTGAAATCCTCTTCAATTTCTTTCTTCAGTGATTTAAAATTTTTGTCAAATAGGTCTGTTAATTCTTTGGTTATAGTTACTCCAAGCTATTTAATACTATTTGCAGCTATTATGAAGGGTAATGTTTCCCTTATTTCTTTTTCAGCTCTTCCATCTTTAGTGTATAGAAGGGCTTCTGATTTCTTTGAGTTAATCTTGTATCCTGCTACATTGCTAAAGGTGTTTATCAGCTATGGCTGTTCCTTGAAAGAATTTTGTGGGTCACTTATGTATACAATCATATCATCTGCAAATAGAGATAGCTTCACTTCTTTTCCAATTTGTATTCCCTTAATCTCTTTTTGTTCCCTTACTGCTTTAGCTAAAACTTCGAGAACTATGTTGAATAGATAAGGGGAGAGAGGACATCCTTGTCTAGTTCCTGACTTTAGTGGGATGCTTTGAGTTTCTCTACATTAAGTTTGATGCTGGCTGTCGGCTTCTTGTAAATCGCCTTTATTTTATTTAGGTATTCTCCCTGTATTCCTGATCTCTCCAGGGCTTTAATCATAAAGGATTGTTGGATTTTGTCAAAGGCTTTTTCAGCATCTAAGGATAGTTTGTTTATATGATGGATAGCATTTACAGTTTTTCGTATGTTAAACCAGCCCTGCATTTCTGGGATGAAGCCTACTTGGTCATGGTGGATGATATCTTTTATACATTGTTGTATCTGGTTTGCCAAAATTTTGTCGAGAATTTTCACATTAATATTCATGAGGGAAATTGGTCTGTAATTTTCCTTCTTTGTTGTGTCTTTGAGTGGCTTGGGTATTAGGGTGATTGTGGCCTCATAATAGGAATTTGGCAATATTCCTTCAGTTTCTACTGTGTGAAATAGTTTGAGGAGTAACGATAGTAATTCTTCTTTGAATGTCTGGTAGAATTCAGCACTGAAACCATCTGGGCCAGGGCTTTTATTTTTGGGGAGGTTTTTAATGACAACTTCAATTTCCTTAAGGGTTATAGGCCTGTTTTGGTAATTAATATGATCTTCATTTAATTTTGGTAGGTGGTACCAGTCCAGAAATCTGTCCAGTTCTTCTAGGTTTTCCATTTTTGAGGAATACAGATTTTCAAAATATGATCTGATAATTCTCTGTATTTCCTGGGGATCTGTTGTTATGCCCCCCTTTTCATTTCAGATTTTGTTGATTTGAACACACTCTCTCTGTTTTTTGATTAGTTTGGTTAACGGCTTATCTATCTTGTTAACTTTCTCAAAGAACCAGCCCTTTGATTCATTGATTCCTTGTATTGTTCTTTTTGTTTCAATTGTATTGATTTCAGCTCTAAGTTTGATTATTTCCTGCATTTACTCCTTCTAGGTAAGTTCTCTTCTAATTGTTCTAAGGCTTTCAGCTGAGATGTTAGGTCTCTAGTGTGGGATTTCTCTAGGTTTTTCATATAGGCATCTAGCGCTATGAATTTTCCTCTTAAGACTGCTTTCATTGTGTCCCACAAGTTTGGATACATTGTAGATTCATTTTCATTGAATTCTAGGAAGACTTTGATTTCTTCCTTAATTTCTTCCATGACCCAGAGATGGTTCAGCTGAGTTATGTTTAGATTCCATGAGTTGGTAGGCTTTCTTTGGGTTTTGATGTTGTTGAACTCTAACTTTAGGCCCTGGTAGTCCAACATGTTACAAGGGATTATTTCCATTTTTTTGTATCTATTGATATTTGCTTTATGACCAATTATGTGGTCAATTTTGGAGAAAGTTCCATGAGGAGCTGAGAAATATGTATATTCCTTTGTGTTTGGGTGGAACCTTCTGTAGATATCTATTAAATCCATTTGCATCACAACCTCTTTTAGACTCCTTATTTCTCTGTTGAGTCTCTGTCTGTTTGATCTATCCACGGTTGAAAGAAAGGTATTGAAGTCTCCCACTATTAGGGTGTGAGAATTGATTTGGGATTCAAGCTTTAGCAGTGTTTCTTTTACATAAGTAGGTGCCCTTATATTAGGGGCATAAATAGTCAAGATTTAAATCTCCTTTTGACCAATTTTTCCTGTGATGAATAAGTAGTGACCATCTTGGTCCCTTTTTATTGCTTTTAGCTTAAAGTCTACTTTTTTAGATATTAGGATTCCAACCCCCTGCTTATTTCTTAGGACCATTTGACTGGAAAATCTTTTCCCAGCCCTTTATTTTAAGCCTGTGCCTGTCTTTGCAGCTTAGGTGTGTTTCTTGTAGGCAACAGAAGGATGGCTTCTGTTGTTGTGTCCATCTTGTTAGTGTGTGACGTTTTATAGGAGAGTTGAGACCATTGATAATAAGGGAAATTAGTGACCATTGATTCATATTTCCTGCCATTTTTGGTGGTAACTTGTTTGTATTTCCTTTCTCTAGGGTATTCTTCTGTGGAATTATTGATTGTTTGTGATTTCGTGGGTACATCTGGGGTCCTTAGGTTTGAGTTTTCCCTCTAATACTCTCTGTAGTGCTGGATTGGTAGATAGATATTCTTTCAGTCTGACCTCGTCCTGAAATACCTTGTTTACTCCATCTATGGTGATTGATAATTTTGCAGGGTATAGTATTCTAGTTTGGCAGCCATGCTCTCTTGGCATCTGTATAACTTCTGACAAAGCCCTTCTAGCTTTCATCGTTTCCACTGTATAGTCAGGTGTTATTCTGATGGGTCTGCCTTTATATGCGAGTTGGCCCTTTTCTTTTGCAGCTTTTAAAACTTTTTCTTTGTTCTGTATGTTTTGTGGCTTGTTTATAATGTGGCACGCTGACTTTTTTGGGGGATCATATCTATTTGGTGTTCTGTAAGCTTCTTGTATCTTTATAAGCATTTCCTTCTTCAGGTTAGTGAAGTTTTCTTCTATGATTATATTGAAAACATTACCTGTGCCTTTGAGCTGGTATTCTCCTCCTTCTTCTATTCCTATTATTCTCAGATTAGGTATTTTCATGGTGTCCCTGATTTCCTGAACATTTTGAGTTAAGGCTTTTTTAGTTTTACCATTTTCTTTGACTGATATATCTATTTGAGCTACTGAGTCTTCCACTTCAGATATTCTATCTTCCATCTCTTGAACTCTGTTTGTTATGCTTGTATCTGTGGTTCCAGCTTTTTTTCTTCAGATTTTCGATTTCCATCTTTGCCTCATTTTGTGCTTTTTCTATTGGTTCCATTTCAGCTTTTATTTCAGCTTTTAGTTCCTGGCATGTTTCTTTCATAGATTTGTTCATCTCTTCCAATTTTTTGTTTGTATTTTCTTCTATTTCTTTAAGGCTATTTTTCATATCTTCTTTGGGAGCTTCGATGATCATCAAAAAGGAATTTTTGGTGTTGCTTCCTTCTGTTTCCTCTTCATTGCTCAGTTCAGGTCTTGTATTTGTAAGATCGCCACTCTCTTCTGGAGTTACCATGTTGTTCTTCGTATTATTATTTAATTTTTTGCACTGATGTTTAGCTTCAATGGTTCATGATTAGATGGCTCTTGGTCAGTTGTGGCACTCGGGCTTGTGTGCCTCCTGTCACCTCTCTGGGCAGGGTCTGAATCTGCCCTTCAGAGATTCCAGAAGTTATCTGTTTGCTCAGTTTGAGGTCGTGGTGGGTAGCTGTGCAAATTCCCTCAACAGGAGCTGTGGGTATGGTGAAAGGCAGACTTCATCTGCCCCTGCTACAGATTGCGCTGGGATTCTGCAGACAGCACCTGGTCCTGGAAGTGGAACTGGAACAGATGGGAGCTCGCTTTCTGTGATTTTTAATGCTGCTGAACTCTAACTTTAGGCCCTGGTGGTCCAATATGTTACAAGGGATTATTTCCTATTTTTTGAATCTGTTGATATTTGCTTTATCACCAATTGCATGGTCATTTTAGAGAAAGTTCCTTGACGAGCTGAGAAATATGTATATTCCTTTGCATTTGGGCAGAAGCTTCTATAGATATCTATTAAATCCATTTGAATCATAACCTCTGTTAGACTCCTTATTTCTCTGTTGACTCTCTGTCTGGTTGACCTATGCAGGGGTGAAAGTGGAGTGTTGAAGTCTCCCACTATTAGCATGTAAGAACTGATGTGGGATTTGAGCTCTAGAAGTGTTTCTTTTACATAGATAGGTGCCCTTATATTAGGGGCATAAATATTCAGGATTGAAATCACCTTGTGACAATTTTTTTCCTGTGATGAATAAGTAATGACCATCTTGGTCCCTTTTAATTGCTTTTAGCTTAAAGTCTACTTTGTTAGATATGAGGATGGCAACCCCAGCTTGTTTCTTAGGACTATTTGACTGGAAAATCTTTTCCCAACCCTTTACTCTAAGCCTGTGTCTGTCTTTGTGGTTGAGGTGTATTTCTTGTAGGCAACAGAAGGATGGCTTCTATTGTTGTATCCATCTTGTTAGTGTGTGACGTTTTATAGGAGAGTTGAGACCAGTGATAATAAGGGAAATTAGTGACCATTGATTCATATTTCCTGCCATTTTTGGTGGTAACTTGTTTGTATTTCCTTTCTCTAGGGTATTCTTCTGTGGAATTATTGATTGTTTGTGATTTCATGGGTGTATCTGGGGTCCTTAGGTTTGAGTTTTCCCTCTAATACTCTCTGTAGTGCTGGATTGGTAGATAGATATTCTTTCAGTCTGACCTCGTCCTGAAATACCTTGTTTACTCCATCTATGGTGATTGATAATTTTGCAGGGTATAGTATTCTAGTTTGGCAGCCATGCTCTCTTGGCGTCTGTATAACTTCTGACAAAGCCCTTCTAGCTTTCATCGTTTCCACTGTATAGTCAGGTGTTATTCTGATGGGTCTGCCTTTATAGGTAAATTGGTCCTTTTCTTTTGCAGCTTTTAAAACTTTTTCTTTGTTCTGTATGTTTTGTGGCTTGTTTATAATGTGGCGCACTGACTTTTTGGGGGGATCATATCTATTTGGTGTTCTGTAAGCTTCTTGTATCTTTATCAGCATTTCCTTCTTCAGGTTAGTGAAGTTTTCTTCTATGATTTTATTGAATACATTATTTGTGCCTTTGAGCTGGTCCTCCTCCTCCTCCTCCTCCTCCTCCTCCTCCTCCTTCTTCTTCTTCTTCTTCTTATTCTTCATTCCAATTATTATCAAGTTAGGTCTTTTCATGGTGACCCAAATTTCCTAAACATTTTGTGTTATGACTTTTTTGGTTTTAGTATTTTCTTTGACTGATATATCTATTTGAGCTACTGAGTCTTCCACTTCATAGATTCTCTCTTCCATCTCTTGGATTCTGTTGATTATGCTTATGTGTGTAGTTCCAGCTTTTTTGTTCAGGTTTTCTATTTCTATCTTTGCCTCATTTTGTGACTTTTTTATTGTTTCTACTTCAGTTTTTACTTTCTGGCATATTTCTTTCATTTTTTTTGGTTTAACTTTTCTTAGTTTTCTTTCAAAGATTTGTTCATCTCATCCAATTTTTTGTTTGTATTTTCTTCAATATTTTAAGGGAATTTTTTATATCTTCTTTGAGGGCTTTAATGATCTTCATAAAGGTATTTTTGCTGTTGCTTCCTTCAGGTTCCTCTTCATTACTCTCTTCATGTCTTGTAGTTGTAGAAGCATCACTTTCTTCTGTAGTTACCTTGTTGTTCTTTATATTATTATATGTATGTTTGCACTAGCATCTGCCCATGGCTTCAATTGTTCCCGATTTGGTGGCTCCTGGTCATTTGTGGCAAGAGGACTTGTGTGTCTCCTGTCACCACTGAGCAAGGGATCTGCTCAATCCCTGACTCTGCTCTGGGCAGGGGTCTGAATTTCAAGTCCTTAGTCCTTCTCTGCTGATGCAGTTGGAGGCAGGGTGGCCATGTAAATTCTCTTGTTTTAGTAGCAGCTGGAGGAGCCCCTCACAGCCAAAGTCCATTCCTGTCTGCTAGGCAGTGTGTATGCATAATTGTATTTTTTAACTACTCATCAGTTTGGGTACCTGCCAGGAGTGTGGTCAAATTTACAAGGGTCAAATCATTGAAGAACCTGTTTCTCACTCTCCCAGTAACTATAAAATGCCAATATTACCTCAGCTAGTATTAGGCTTTCATTCGCATCTCCTTGCCTCCATGCTGGAACTTTGTCTAACTTGGGATTTTATATATTAAATAGTTGCTGGGGGTTCTAAATGCAGTTTTTTGTTGAACTAGGGCACATTCTTTCAGTAAAAATATCCACCAAAACTTTAGGCTCTTACAATATTTTTTAACCCTCTCCAGTGAGAATGCTTGGGTCTGAGGGGAGGCGTATAATATGAATGTCCTACTTTGGGTCATGAATTACAAAAGCTCATGTACTCTATATGTTAATCAATAGAGTATATCAAGACGAAAATTCACTGATGGGGTTTGACAGATGAACTGATCTATAGGTACAGAAATAATTGTTTAAAATCATTTTAATATATGTCTAATTAACAGAATAATAGTATGTTATCTGTAATCTGATGACATATTTAGTCACAGCTTTTTGGCACCAGAAGATATGCCGAAATGTACACTGAAGAAAAGATACCTGATTAAACAAATATTGTTACCCAATCTAAATATAGCCTGTGTAAAATGATGAACTTGGGTGCCTGTCTCTCACCTGAAAAAAAATAAATTACAACTGCAGAAAAGACTATAATGTAAAACCTGAAAGTCTTGGAGGAAATTATGTAGAAAGTAGTTTAAGATGTAGACATAGACAAAGATTTTACCAAAAAGAATATAGCATATTAGGAAACAACCTAAATTATATATTTGCATGGTATTAAAATGTTTCTGCACATAAAGAATTATTAGTAGAGTAAAAAGACAGACAAAAGAATAAAAGAAAATATTTAGTATCTATACATTGAGCTCAATATCTAGAATATACAAACATATTAAAAACTTGAAAAGCTTAGCCCAAACAAAATAATCAATAAACAATCAATAAAAAGCTAATAAAATCTACACAGAGCTGTCAATTAACAAAGAAAAAATAACCAATCCGTATTTTACTATGCTCACAATTACTAATCATTTAATAAACCCTCATATAAACTACAATGAGCCTCCATCTCACCTCATTCAAAATGGCAGCAACCAAAAATAAAAAGATAACAGTAATGCTGAAGAGGGTGTGGACTAGAGGGAACATAGTTAAACAGGTAACATAAAAATCAGAAAAGATAATTCTCAAGGTACTAGAAACCTACCAAATTACACAGCTCTACAGCATTTTGTGTTCACCCAAAACTCCTAGTCAATATATTACAGAGACATTATTTTAAAAAGCTAAATAATAAAAGCAATCTAGATGTTCAAAAACCAAATAATAGATAATAATAAAGCTTATACACACAACAGATTTTTTCAATCATGATGAAAACTATAATTACATCATTTGTAGGAAATTGGATATATCTCATGATGATTTTACTAAGTAAATTAAGCAAGTCTAAGTAAGATAAACAATATATATGTTTCCTCTCCTTTGTGGGTTCTACGATGACAGTGTAATATGATGCAGGTTGTTATCTGATTATGTTGTAAACAAATTATTGTTTTTCAAATAAAAAGATATTGTTCAACAGACTTCAGGGGAGGAGAGTCTATATGAGCAAGAGGATAGAGCTAATGAGAAAAATTCCCACAGTGATGGCTGGCTGGAGCTCTGGGGAGTCCACGAAATTAAGAAGAGTTAATAGGTAACATTCAAGAAAAGGAACTAGGCCCTCAAAGATAGACAACTGTACACTGATATGGGCAGTATGTGGAGCCTTGAGGGAAGGGATCAGACTGTGTTTCTATGCATGGACTGGCCCTTCAGAGCCCATTCATTACAGAGGAACACCTAACACAGTCTCATCATTAGGATGAGGAAATCAAGGACCTGCCTGGAGTGGATCCACTTTGGAACTTCTTGCCCTTTTAGGGAAGGGGATTGAGGGTTGGAGAGGAGGATGGTTGAAGACTGACCAGAAGGGGTCAGGATTGAGAAGGGAGTTGGAACAAGTGGATACATGTTAAAAAAAAAATGATTTAATTTTATAAAGAAATAAAAATAAATAGAAAGGATAAAACAAATGAAAGAAAAAAATATTGAAAAGAAAATGAAGTTAAGAAAAATACCCAAGATGAAAGAATGGACTATGGCAGCCCCACTGGTTTACTCACTCTGAGTCTTCTCAGAGTTCTCTTTAGAACAAACTTAACATCTGTATTCCTGAGACTGTAAATAAAAGGGTTCATCAAGGGCAGAAAAAATGTATAAAATACACCAAAAAATTTCCCTTGGTCCACAGATCCATCAGATGATGTCTTGATATGTGTAAGCATACCAAATCCATAAAATAGAGCAACACTTACTATGTGAGAACTACAGGTGCTCATAGCTTTAGACAAACCCTTGCCTGATGACAATTGAGAGATATTAAACACAATCAAAGCATAGGACATTAAAATGAAAACACTCGATGCAATGACTATTGTGCTGACAACAACAGAACTCACAAGCTCATTGGCATAGGTGCTGCTGCAGGAGAGCTGGAGAAGGGGGAAGATGTCACACATGTAGTGGTTGATGATGTTAGAATCACAAAAGCTGAGCCTGACCATACATCCTGTGTGGACAAAGGCACCAACTAATCCCATCAAATATGAACCAAATATGATCAGGGAACATTTCCTAGGAGACATGATGACCATGTACAGGGGCTGACAGATGGCTACATAGCGATCATAGGCCATGGCTGTCAGCACATAGCACTCAGAGTTGACAAAAAAGCAAAAGAAAAACAGTTGACTCATGCATCCTGTAAAGGAGATGATGTTCTTCTCTAAGACAAAACTCATTAGTGTTTTAGGAGTAAAGACTAATGAATAACATAAGTCAATGAAGGACAGATTAAAGAGAAAAAAGTACATGGGTGTCTGCAGGTTTGAATTCAGGAAAATGAGACTCATTAAACTCAAGTTTCCCCCCACTGTGACTACAAAGTTCACCAGGAACACAACAAACAGGGGTAGCTGGAGCTCAGGCTGGTCTGTCAATCCAGTGAGAATGAACTCGGTCACTGAAGAGTCATTCTCCATAGCCAATTGTGTGATCAGCAGATCTACAGAAAGAGTAGTAAAGAGTCACATGATGTAAAATCACCAAATAATTGATATATAAATTATTTTAAAAAAACAAGCCTACATGAGACCCAGAAGAGAGTGGAGTATCAGGAGTAAATAAGATGTGATGACATAAGTAGTGTCCAATACAGATGTCACTGTACCATGAGGATCCAGAGCTGTCAAAGTCAGAAGCAACAAGGTAGGATTCTGTTCTAGTGGGATCAAAGAGGGTAAATCTGTCAATTTCAGCTGTTAGAACAAAGTGCCATGGACTAAGAGGGCAGATTAAATAATAGAAATGCATTTTCTCACAGTTCTGGAGGCTACAAGCCCACATGAAGATTTAGCAAGGTTAGACTCTGGTGACAATACTCTTTCTCTGACTTTTCTCCTTTAAAGGGAATTAATCCTATCTGATAAGGACCTCACTTCTATAAAATTATCTAACCTCACTAAGTTCCTTATAGATTTTATTTCCGAAGACAGTCACATTAATAATTAGGCCTTCCCCTAAAAGACATCAGCTATTAAATGAAAATCACAATACAAAGCATGGGATACCTCTAGGGTGAAGAAGTCTCCAAAGTCTCCAATACAATGTAAGCTATTGCGGTTGCCCTTGGTTACCCACAGCCACATGGTAAGACACATTTTGCTGAAAATGCAAGGCATTTAGCTGCAGAATATAGAGAAATCAAACTCAAAACAACATGTAAACTTCCTGCTGACTAACTTCCTAGTGTCAGAAGATAATGAACAGGGGCTAAGGGGGAAAAAATCAGTGGTCTTACTCAGTACTGGACACTATATGATGCAGTACCAACCTGCCAGGCAAGTCATGCCTATTATACAGAAACTAATCACTTTCTGATTGGATTTGAGACTTGATCTACAGGAGAAAAATTCTTGCTTTCTATAGTAATCATGATAAAAAAAAAAAAAAAAAAAAAAAAAAAAAAAAAAAAAAAAAAAAAAAAAAAAAAACCAACTTGAATGAGAGTACATAGCCCTTAGGATAGAACCTACTTTTGTTGTTTTGTTAAATGATTATCCTGTCCAATTGCCTTCTAAGTTTTTATGTGTCTACACATTGACCTATTTGTCTTCTAAGTATTTATGTGTATATCCATAGACCTGGTTGCTCTGAAATTTGGTCAGAAAACCATTTTTATACAGTGGGTATCAGTCAACAGAGGGATGTGTAACCACTCAAAATACTGAGACTAAGACACTGAGCTACAAACAGGATACCTATATCAAACCACCGCCACCAAAGCTCAGAGAACATCACTGAAGAGGATATAAAAAGAATGTAAGCGCTAGAGGATGGGGTTAGGGTACCATGAAATGCTGTTTTCTGGACAGGAGATGGCTATTGCACTCAGGAACTCACTGCAGCTGTGGCTCCTGCATAAAATCCTAAACAAGATCAAGCTAGCCAAAATCTTGACATAGATAAAATAGATGACCTCCAGACAGCAGATAGTTAGGGATGTGGCCCTTCATAGATTGCTTATGCTCCCATGGATAGCCACACCTATGCATATATTAGCAGCAACGCCTGGATTTAGAAGACTATTAAAGGGGAGGAAAGGAAGTTGGGAGGGGATATGCTTGCAAGAGTAATTTGGGCTAAACGTAATCAAATTTCATTGAAGGCAGCTATGATATGTTCAAAAATAAAAAAAAAAAGAGTCATATTTGCAAGGAACTCTGTCAATGACTCCAACAGGACAGATATGACCAGTTGTCACAAGTTCATGGTTGTTTGAAGCCACTGAGAAAAGCATTCAAGGAACATTACTTCCCATCAGTCAAATACTAAAACCAAAAAAGCCATAACACAAAACGTTCAGGAAATCTGGGACACCATGAAAAGACCTAACTTTAGAATAATTGGAATAGAAAAGGAGAAGAATACCAGCTCAAAGGCACAGATAATATGTTCAATAAAATCATAGAAGAAAACTTTCCTACCTTAAAGAAGGAAATGCCTATAAAGATACAAGAAGCTTACAGAACACCAAATAGATATGACCCCCCCAAAAGTCATCTCACCACATAATAACCAAGCCACAAAACATACAGAACAAAAAAATTTAAGAGCTGCAAAAGGAAAGGACCAACTTACTTATAAAGGCAGGAGCATTTCTGAAAATTTTCTAATTATTCTTCTCCTATCTACAATTAGCACCTAGTCTGAGAAAACACTGGCACAGTTTCTAAAATACTTAAACAACCATTTTCTCCCCTTTAGTCTCCATTAAGGATTAGGAATAGAAAGAGAAAAAAACCACTGTCTCTTGAATCCATGATTTATATAGCTTTTAATTTTGGAGAATGTTATAAAGATAAAACAGTTGATGGAATATTAACCTCAATTTATCTGAATATGTCACTGCTGTTGGACTACAAAAACCCTTTCACTCTGAGGATATAAGGAGTGTGAGTTTCTCATATTGAAGAGATATTTTAGTTATCAATACAAAATTGGCTCTGATCACCTAAAATACCTATGCCAGTAATATCATAAAATTTCAATTTAAGAACTTCTCTTAAAAGTTCTCAATGTTTATACACAGGAAAAATAACAATCTTATATGTACATCAATAAATCATTTTACTCAATAAGAATCTTGTAAACTTGCATTCAAGAAAATATATTACAAGTTGTATTAGTCAGGGTTCCATAGAGTCACAGTACTTATGTTATTTATATTGTATACATAAATATATACAGATATATAACATATATATGGTAGATAATTGGAATTATATAACAGTCCTCTATAGCTGTCTATAAATTAATAGTCCAAGAAAATAGTAGCTACTCAGTCATACAAGGCTGGGTGTCCCAGCTAGTCTGATGAGATCCCAAAGAAGTACTGGATGTGCTAATGAACCAAAGACAAGCAGGTGAATAATGAACAGTTCCTTTCTCTGTTGTCCTTTTATAGGCTCCTAGGAAAAGGTATTGGCCCAATTAATGGAGTGACTTCTAGCATCACTATCTGAATGAAATGGACTTGTATTCCCACCACATGATATAGAATGTAAGTGTGTCTTCCACTTCTGATATATACTTATTATAGTTCATTCTAGTTATATTCATGTTGACAAACAATAATAGCCATCAGAGAAGTATAGAAAATTATTCTCACCTTGATAACATTTCTCAGGTCAAGTGAGTCCCTTATTGTTAGATATAACAGAACCTGTGTCTATACCCTGTAGCATGGATATAAACACTCTCTCTTTTGAGACTCAAAGTTCTGCTTAGTTTGTGATTTCCCACCAGAAATACCTTATTCCCTGATCAGAGTATTGGGTTGTTCCCTTCAGAATTCTACTCATTATACCCTGCACAAATCGGCAGATAGGAATCCAGGGACATACTCACTTGTCATTTCCAGTAATTTTCTACAAATCCTTATAGTTGCTTCAGGAACTATTTGTTCACAGATAAATGCCATACAAAAACAAAACCGTTTTGTAGGGAATTAAGGGACTAGGAATAAACACTAAGACAGTCTAAGTTTAAATCCAGATTTTTTATTTATTATTATGAAACTATATAGCAAAGTTGTGATTTTCTGGCTTCGTTAATTTTATCTATATATCTATATTTGTGTGGTTTCTATAAAGTGTGGGTCATAAAAGAGGCTCTGCTATATAGCTCAGTACTAGAACCTGTACTGGGCATATACGGGCATCAGAGTCTAATCTAAGCACTGGAATAATAGTAATATGAAACAATACAAAAGAGATACTCTTGGGGAGTTGTGGAGAAGAAAAATGACCTGATGTGGTGGGAGGGGGAAGGGACCTTGAATAAGGATATACAGGGATGGAAAAAAAATTCAGAAGGAAAGCTGAACACAAAGTAAATATATGTGTACTTGCATTATCACCCTTGATAAGCCATGCTTATGATTCTTATCCTCTTCATAGTTATTGTTAACTTTTCAGCATTTTAAATTCATTTTACTGTTTTTTTTTGATAAATACAAAATAAATAAAGAAGAAAAAAAATACAGTATGGTGCTCTGGATTAGAGATGTAGTTCAGTTGAGAGTGTACTTACATAGTATGTGTCAACAGCTCATAACTAGGCCTATTAGAGGTTCTAATCCCTGTAGTCCAGTTGGTGGGTGAAATCATTTGGCTGGTAATGGTGCTTGATAGCAAAACCTGGTGACCTGATTTGACCCCTGGGACCTACATGGTAGAAGAAGAGAATCAATTCCTGCAGAGTGTCTTCTGATCTCCCTTTCACATGTATGAATGACAGCTCAGTCAGACACATACACAAAGCATATTTAATAGAAAACTTAAAACACCAGGACCAAGTATTCTGTTATGTCCTCATACAGAGAAAGACTATGTACATGGATTAGAACATGTTCATGCCCTACAACCTGACCAAGTGATAATTGTTGGCATGGATTCCAAATACTCTGGCCATGTCCTGTGATTAGAATGGCAAGTTGATGCCCATGAACCTAAGGCCCCATACTTCCTGGTGAATCTGTTGTTTTTATATATTCAAAGGATAAGAGGGTGAATTGAAGAAAATATGATTGACCAGCACACAGATCTAGAAATCAGACCATTTTATCAAATGTGTGTTCATCTTATCAAATGTGTGTTTTAGAGGAAGGTCATAATGAATTTCACAGGGCGTTGACTTCTAAAAGGAACCAGGAAGATTCTGGGTTTAGATGAACAGGTTAAGATGTTGATAATCAGGGTAACCCCCTCTCCTGTAACCTTCCTCAAGTGTATTCACTGTGACTCTTCAGTTGGGAAGATAGAAATGAGAGATCCAATCACCAACATATTTGTGTTTTCCTGACTCACATTCTTCTTTCTTCCAGTGATAGATAATACCTGCTGGGTTCTGGGAATGGAGAAGCCCACATGTGCCCAGGACTAAGTAGAACAGAATCTCATTCTTTCCCCTCATTTGGACTGAAGAACAGATTATAAAAGAAGTATCACCATATCAGTCAACATGCTGACAGTTTCACTCAGTGACTTATTAATAGCAATAGTAAAAATGACAGGATATGATGTCTGTCTAGGAGGGGTGGGAAATAAGGCATTGTAGTGTGTACAATCAAGACACATGGTATATATGTATGAGATTGTCAAAACAGCAATAAAAGTTACTATTATTAAACCTATTAAATCTGTAGATATAGGTCAGCAGTTCAGAGCACTTGTATTTCAAGAAGTTCTAGACTTAAATCCCTGTGTACACACATACACACACGTGAGCGCGTGCGCACACACAGAGAGAGAGAGAGAGACAGAGAGACAGAGACAGAGAATTTTTAATAAAAACATAGCTGTTGAATTATAAATTGTGATAGGTACTATGAAATTAAACAACCTTGAACTGAATAACTCAGTAGAATCTGATATCCACATTCTTTGCTCAAATATGCTATCCTCTGAAGAAAAAAATAAAACTATGATATTAGGAAAAAAAAGAGATACTCTATCATATGAGGGCTTTAATTAAATTTAATGATCCACATAATGTAGCATATAGGACTATCCTAAATATATAAAAATGTGGAATCACTCTTCCCAGTTCCATATCTTTATATAGATAAATCAGAATTTCTCAACCTCATCACAATGGCTATTCAGAAGAAGTGAATATATACTGTATTGCTGTCTTATGTAACACAAAATAAACATCATCTCTTGGTCCTTATTATTATTGCATGCATAATCCACATCATTGACACCAACACACCAGTACTGGTCAGTAAAATTTGTCTAGTTATTGTAATATATTCCATATGCACTATTCAGGAGTAGAGAGCCATATGCAGATGACAAAAAGCCCTTGTGGGTTTAAAGTTTTCTGCCAAGTAACATGATGCTATCCTAATAGAACGCATCTTGTAGGTCGCTTGACTTGCCCCTAATGCACCTGTCAATACTCTGCTCTGAGCCTCTACTATGATAGACTATTAAAACAAAGAACTTTCTTAAGGTAAGGTGGAGAATATAAAGTCACTCGTCACAAAATCAACCAGAAAACAGACATACTGTTCTCCCCAATTGTTTTTGTTTTATTATTTTTAAAGATGGATTGAATTAAGAAAGAAAAGAGAAAGACAGATTGGGGAAAGGAAACAATGGCCTATAAAGCACATTATGGTAGTTACAGGGGTTATGAGATCACCGGTGTCCACTTTTTAACCTTGGTAAAATTGTTCAAGTCTAATTGTACTGCTGCACTTCACAATTGTATCCTGGGAACATGACTGGGGAGGAAAAGTCTAAAAAAAGGAAATACACACAGACACACAAATAGAAGCTGAGATTAAAAGGACTAGGCACTATAATAGAGATGCATTAGTAATATTCTGGAAACTTATTCTGAAACAAGGAAATAGGTGACTTAGTCATACTGCATTACTATAAAGAAAAACCATGATGAAGGTCACTCATAGAAGAGTTTTTGAACTTACAGTTAAGACTGTTAGATCATGACTATGGTAATGAAGACCAAGGCAGAGAACAGGCAGAAATGTGCCTGGCATAGTAGCTGAGAGTTTGAATCCTTATCCACAAGTAAGAGGCATAGAGAGACTGGGAATGAAACTGGCTTTTGAAACCTCAAAGCCCAAGCTCACTGACATACCTAGTCCAACTAAGCCACACCTATGAATCCTTCCTGAACAATTTCATGAATTGAGGACAACGCTTTCAATTGTATGGGTCTCTGAGGGTCATACTTCTTCAAATTACCATAGAGTTTATTGTATAAAAATGAAGGCACAAGCAGTTTTATCCATACACAACAAAGAAACAGGTTTACCTGATCTCAATTGGAGGTTTCTATAGAGAGACACTCTGAGGAAAAAAAAAATATATACACACACACACATACACTCACACTCTCTCTCGCGCACACACACACACACACACACACACACACACACACACACACACACATATACAGGAGAAAGCTGAAGGTGATACCTTTTGTTCATAGCAACACACAGGCAAGTCTTTGCCATATCTCTAAGCCTGACCCAGGGAAGGCTTCACTATTTCCCTGAGTTTAAGGCATTAAGGTACTTGCTATGGTGTGCTCATGTCAGCAACAGGCATTCACACCCAAGTTCATCTGGGTCCCATATGCTAAAGCCTGGACTTCTATCTACCTCACAGACCACTGTGCTCTGTACCCATTGATATGCTCAGAGCTCAGATGAAGTTCAAATATTCTTCTATCAGCCAGTGACTCTCTTGCACAGGTCTTCATTTATTCTGTTATTCTTACTACCTTCTAGGCAGCTGGCAAACAATGTAGCATTGATACCTCTCTATCTCACTCTCTTCATCTGGCTTCCATAACCAAGAGCAACTGCCTCCCTGAAAGGTGTGGACTCGTCTCACCTGTAGTCACTTGTTGGCTGTTTCTTATTTTTGAGGCATTATGTCACAGTCTAACCTGATCTCCTACCACTCACAAATACTGTGTGTATACATAAGCTTTTCTTGATATTTGCCTCAACCAAGTCCAGCCATTATTATTATAATTAACATTCAATTATATCTGTATTCTTGTTACTATTGTCAACTATTTTAAAATATTGTAAATTATTTATCTGTAATTACTAGGGTTGGCTTGATTTCCATAAATTGATTTTTGGTTAGTTTTTAATACTAAAATCTTTATTCTATGATTTCTCCCCAATGTATCCACCCAGGAAATTTTCTGCCTTTGAGTGCAATCAGTTTAATTGATTACATTTCTTTTTCTCAAATGGGATTTTGGTGGAGGTTTTGGCCCATTTATTACTGATGAGCTGTGTTCTGTAATAGAAATTTGAAATATTAATATCTCTCATAATCACTGTATTAAAGAGTTCATTGTTCTCTATTCTGGCGTAGGTATATATTACTTAGTGTCTCCTCCTTATTTCTTAGGGATTTTGTTTATTTTTATGCATAAAGGCAAATGGAATGATTTTTACTCATCTAAAACTTCCACTACTTGGGTGCTGTATGCCAGAACTTTCTCCTTTTTAACACTACATTTTTTATTATGAATAAAGTCATATTTTCTATCCATGTATATCCTTATTCAAGGTTCCTACCCTTTCCCACCCACTCAAGACACTCTCTTCTCCACATCTCCCCATCTCCTCCCGAGCATGGGCATGAGGTCCCAAGGTCCCACTGTCCCAATATTGCTTAGTTCAGCCTCCACTCCTGGCAGATCCAGTTTCCCCCCCCCCAACCTCAAAACTGAGTCAGGTGTTCCTCTAGGGGGAGTGGGATTCAAGGAGTCAGTCAAGGGTGTCTCTGATCCCAAGCTGTTCAGTGGTTATGGTTTGCAGTTTGGGCATGCTTTGCTTTTTGCTTTTTTTGTTTTGTTTTGTTTTTTTGGATTTTTTGTTATTATTGTTGTTGGTTTTTTTGTTTGTTTGTTTGTTTTCAATCCACTAATAAGTGAGTATATCCCCTACTTATCTTCTGGGTTTGTGATACCTCACTCAGGAGGATAGTTTCCAAATCCATCCATTTGCCTGCAAATTTTAGGATATCATTTTTTTCTTACTACTGAGTAGAACTCCATTGTACAGATGTACCACAGTTTATTAATCCATTCTTCAGTTGAGGGGCATCTAGGTTGTTTCCAGGTTCTTGCTATTATGAATAATGCTGCTATGAACATAGTTGAGCTAATGGCTTTGGAGTGCAACTGTGCGTCTTTAGGGTATACACACATAAGTGGTATTGCTGGATCCTTGGGAAAATTGATTCCCAGTTTTCTGAGAAACCACCATACTTTATTCTAGAGTGTCTGAACAAGCTTACACTCCCACCAACAATGGAGAAGTGTTCCCCTTGCTCTGCATCCTCTCCAGCATAGGCTGTCATCTGTGTCTTTTATCTTAGCCAATCTGACAAGTGTCAGGTGGTATCTCAAAGTTGTTTTGATTTGCATTTCTCTAATGGCTAAAGATGATGAGCACTTTTTCAAGTGGCTTTCAGCCATTCGTAATTCTTCTGCTGAGAATTCTCTTTTTAGTTCTGAACCCCATTTTTTGATTGGATTATTCAAGGTTTTGGGCTCTAGATTATTGTGTTCTTTATTATATTGATCTCTTTTTAGAGATCAATCCTCCGTCACCTGTAGGGTTCTTGAAAATCTTTTCCCATTTTGTAGGCTGTCGTTTTTTCCTATTGACAGTGTACTTGGCTTTACAGAAGCTTCTCAGTTTGAGGAGATCCCACTTATTGATTATTGTCCATTAACACTACATTTTGCTTTCTATTTTTCATTCACTTCATAAACTAATACACACAGTCAATATTAAGTTCTGCACCATTTAAATTTTTCTTACTTTTTTTTTTACTTTAAAAGATAAACATTTAGAAAAGAAAAAGAAAAAAGGGAGAGAAAAATAAATAAAAGTTAAACATTTGTTTCATTAATGTATGAGTTGATGAAAGCACAGACTTTCTTTTTAAGTATATGATCAAGAGCAAACCCATGTTAGAATTCTTCAGTTCTCTCCCTGTGTCTCCTCTCTGTCCATACACTTTGGCTATTGGTCCATTTGTAGGCTAAGAATTGTGTTTATCTATCTTATGTCAGACTGTCCTAATGTCTTTTTTTTCTTTTTTTTTATCTCCTTTTACATAAGCCAAATATTATTTTTTATTTTATTTATTTTTTATTATTATTATGAACAAAGAAGTCATACTTTCTATCCTGTATATCCTTATTCAAGGTCCTTTTTCCCCTCCCAACACATCAGGACATTCTCTCTTCTCCACAACTCCCCCCCCCCCCCCCCCCCCCCGACCCCGGGCAGGTGGCAGGTGGTCCCAAGGTCCCACTGTCCCAATTTTGCTTAATTCAGTCTCTACCCCTGGCAGATCCAGTTTTCTCCTCCCAACCTCAAGACTGAGTCAGGTGTTCCTCTAGGGGGAGTCGGATCCAAGGAGTCAGTCCAAGATGTTTCTGATCCCAAGCTGTTCAGTGGTTGTGGTTTGCAGCTTGGGCATACTTTGCTTTTTTATTGTTGTTTGTTTGTTTAGAATACACTAATGAATGAGTACATCCCCTGCTTATCTTTCTGGGTTTGTAATACCTCGCTCAGGAGGATATTCTCCAAATCCATCCATTTGCCTGCATATTTTAGGATATCATTTTTCCTTACTGCTCAGTCGCACTCCAAACGCATTAGCTCCTTCCCCCTCCCACCACAGCAGGTCATTCTATCTTCTCCACAACTCCCTATCCCTGCCCTAGGCAGGCAGTCCCAAGGTCCCAAGGTCCCAATATTGCTTAGTTCTTCCTCTACTCCGGGAAAATCCAGTTTTCTCCCCCCAACATCAAGACTGAGTCAGGTGTTTCTCTAGGGGGCGTGGGATCCAAAGAGTCAGTTCAAGGTGTTTCTGAATAAATAAAATAAAATGGTTATGTCACTAAAATATATTTTGGCTATTATTCTGACAAATAAAATTTTCTTAGCATTTAAGAGGTGAAAAACAAATCTGTGCCCCAGGGATACAGGCAATTGGTAAAACTTCCAGCTTTATTTCATTGTCATATTCTCCCTGGCAATGTTCACTCCTTCTGGATCCGAGAGTTCTTATGTACCATCTTCCAAAAAGATGCTTGCACCTCAGGGTATAAGAATGTTATGCATATGTTGAATTTACAGCTTGGTATTTATTACCAAGAAGAGACCTCCCCTCCTTCACCCTACCCTCACATTTTTATCACATTTTTTTCATTTATTTTGCATAACAACCACAATTTCCCCTTCTTCCTGCCCTCCAAGCTCCCTCCAACCTTGTTTCCATTCTACTTCCTCCTCTTCTACTTCTCTTCTGTCTCCATTCAGCCAGGCTCCCAAGAGCTGAGAAAACCATGGTATATGAATGTGAGGTAGGGCCGAGCTCCTCCCCTTGGATCAAGCTGGGCAAGGTAATCTAGCATGGGAAACAGATTCGCAAAAGCCCACTGAGTTCCAAGGATGAGTACTGATCTCATTGCTAGGAGCCTTGCAAACAGACTAAACTACACAACTGTCACACACATGTACAAGGCCCAGGTTGCTCACAAGGAAGCTTCACAGGTAAAATTTTTTTCAGAATGTACTAACTAAGCACTATTGTCACCAAATCCAAGGCTAAAAATGTCAGCAGACATAAACTGAGGTCTACAACAAAGATGTTTCCACTTTGCCTTGCTTTCCTACCTGATGACCCTTCTAATATTTTAAAGGAGCATTGATTTGTGACTACCTTTTGTTCTGTTACTATGAAAGCCTCCATAAAATTGTTAAAGCATTGCAACATGGTATTTTGAACAATATGAATCCATGTCTCTGAGCTGTAGTCAATCCAGAGTAAGCAATCTCTTTAAAGTGACACATAATGGTATTGCATTGAGACCTGTCATCATTTAACTTCCAAAATTTTTCCTATAGCCTAGAGTATTTGAAAATTTAAAATAAATAGCTCAGAATGCTTATAAGTGGACAAATGTGAAAAGTTTTGGAACTTTATGTTGATTTGATGAATCTAATTTTTATACACTTTTGAAATCTAAGTAAATCCTGTGGTTTCTTTTGCTTTCAGCAGCTTGAAAAACCACTGATCTTGGATATTGTGCAGATAAACAACATAAGATGTCTTCCCACATTTGATTTGCTGTAAATATCATGATGATTTGTGGGTTATGATGATGATTGCCTGAGTAACTTCTCATAGACTTCTGCCAAAATTACAGCCTCTTGAATTGAGTCTGCAGATTGTCCTAAGGTGATAAAACAGACCATAAGATTGACATCCTTGATTTGCATTCTATCTGTATGCTCTGCTTCTTTATCTTTGAGTCAGATTGATTCTGTTAAACTTTTTACTAGGACATGCTAGATATTCAGAGAATGGAAGTAAGAAATGGAGATATGCCAAATTTCCTCATCTCTCTAGTCCCCCTCAAGACTAAACAGATTGTATGACTAACATAGCTTCAAGGTTACAGAGGCATCAAGACCTACAGATTGACAACACCAGGTATTATAACTTTGGAGCACAGAATACAAGACTATAGTCACTAGGACTTTCCTAACATTAATCTATGTTAGTCCTTGCCTAGATTAAAAGTGGATTTCAAAAGGAATTTAAATTACTGCTGAGTTCATATAGTCATTTCTGGACACTAGAAACTACCTTAAGTTGCTGACTTTATGAATGAGGATTTTTTTTCACCCCAGTAACTCACTTGTCACTAACTAATAACCTTCTTTTCTCAATAGCATATGTACCTGGACTATGATCCAGTGCAAAATAATGAATTTTGAGGAAATGAGATTAGTCATCAGTAAAAGTAAATTTGATATGTGTGTCCTTTGACCATTAGAGTGATAGATATAATATACATAGGTTATTAGATAAGATGTTCCTATCATTGATGATAAATTATTTTTAAATTCTAAATTGAAAGTCTGAATATTTTATGTCTATCAACTTAATAAGTTTTTTTAAACTGAACCAAGAATATGGATTCATTTATTAATATCTTAAATATTTTCACTACATGAACTGTCAAAATAATCAATAGTGCCTCAAATTCCACAAAAAATATGTTTGAAGTTCAAAAACTGAGTAAATGCCTTAAAGTTTTGTTTTATAGTCAAGAGTTTGAAAGGTTTCTATTTTTAAGATGTATTTATTAGTGATTGGGAGGGGTGGGAGGAGGAAGGGAGTTTGAACAAGGGGATACATGGATTAAAAATGAGACTATATTCAAAAATAAGAAATAATAATAAAACTTTTTTAAAGATTTATTTGTTATGTATACAATATACAGAAGAGGGTACCAGATGTCATTATAGATGGTTATCAGCTACCATGCGGTTGCTGGAAATTGAATTTAGGACCTCTGGAAGAACAATCCGTGCTCTAAACCTCTGAGCCATCTCTCCATCCCCTGAAAGGTTTCTAATAGGCCCATCTGTCCTAGGTAGGGTGAAATTACTCACTAAACTCTATCTTATTAGAAGAAATGTGTTCAAGTGTTTTCTAGACAATCAAATAATACACAAACAAGGATAAGTAAGTATTAAGAGCACAAATTTAATCAGTAGACTGAATACCTTTAATAAATACATACATACATACATTATACTTACATACATACACCATAGACAATCACAAGTATGAGATCACAAAACTTTTTACCTAAGAAACAGGGGGCATGAGACTTCAGTAACCAAGGTCATTCTGGCCTTCTGATGCTCATCACAATTCTTACCTGGCATAGACACAAAGGACCAATGATAGATCAACATTCTGCAGTGTTCCCAGCTGACCAGTGCAATAGTAATGAACACTGTGGTTGCTGTAAGCTTGCTGCTGCTGCTGCTGCTACTACTACTACTACTACTACTATTACTACTTGGTCTTTCTCCTGCTCCTCTTCCTCCTCCTCCTCCTCTTCCTACTCTTCTTCCTCATCTTCTCCTCTTTGTCTGTCTTCACATTCCATTTCAAAAACAATCTCTTCTTTTTCTAAGAGTCTAGAATTTGTGTTTTCTCCACTATATGGCTGTATTCCTTCTTCTCACAGTCATAGTCCCTCATATTGTGTTTTGGATGAATAATATATTCCACCTTCTGATACCTTTAATATGTGCAATAAGTGTCCGTTTATTAAAACTATGTTTCTTTACATAAAATGAAATCTTTTATTTCTTTCAGAAACTTGAGAGGCTGGCCACATATTTAGCCTTTCTATTTTGTTTTGTTTTGTTTTGTTTTGGGATATTAAGGGAATCATCTTTTGTTTTGTTTTGTTTTCTGTTTAGTTATCTGTTTGATTGGATGGCTGGTTGATTGATTGGTTTTTAAAGACACAATCTCATTATATGGTACATGTTGATGTAGAACTCATTATGTAGTTCAGGAAAGCCTTGAACTGTCATCTTTCTGCCTGCAACTCCCAAGTGTGGAATTACAATATGTAATACAGTATATGCACCACAACTGGCAGATTTGGTTGGTTTGTTTCCTAATTCACCAATTATTTTTCACACTTGTATGCATGCTTTCCTGATTTACCTTCTTCCATAGAATCCTTCCATTTTCCATAACTATTCCAGAACACCATGAAAATTGCTCCCTGTTCTGAAATGCTGCTCAAATCCTCCTTCTGCTTAGACGTTCAGCTGACAATCTTGACTTCAGTCAGATCACCTGCCACTTTCAAAGGAGACCTTTCTACCAGCCACCCCAAGATAAGAAGGAAGTGCTTATCAGTACAATTACATTTATATCATTTTTCTGATATAAACTCACAGAAGCAATTTTTTTTTAACATCTTACTATTCCATTGCCTTCTGAGATCACAGGAAAGTTTATATTTCTGCACAGCCATATTTTATGTTATTTTTTATCCATAACAGAAAAGATGTACAATTAAAACCAGTATGAAGGAAAGAGTTCCAAGAGCAGTCATAAAGAGTCAAAGACATACCTGAGTTCCATAAAACATCAAGCTAACAACCACAACACATATGCAGCGGATCTGGTGCAGAGTACTGTAGGAACATATTTAGCCTTTTTCAGTTTCTTTGAACCCACAGGTGCCCTGCTTAGTTAATTCAGTGGATTGTTTTTTCTAGGTGGTCCTCTGCTTCTTCTGTCTCCTACACTCCTTATGTCTCCTCTTCCTTGAGGTTCCCGGAGCTACTGGTAAGGGGACCAGATGAAAAGCTCCAAATTAAACTCTCAGCCCACATAATGTCTGCCTCTATTTTTAATGTTAGATCAAAGCCAAGATATCTTGATATCTAAAATATGATACAACTCAGGTAATATTTGTTTCTTTAATAAACTCAGGTCTAAATATTCACATACTTGCCCTCATATCCATAAGAGAAAAGTCTAACATGGGTGCTCTTTAAACTGAATGATCTGAAGAGTTTTATTTCCACTCTTCAAGCACTGGAATTACAACAAATTCACCAATTGCTCTTTCTAAAATTGATTTAAGGCTAAAAGAAAAAGACCCAAAGAAAGGCATCATTAATTTGAACCTTCAGAGGAACAAAGGATCCATTGTGGCTGATCTTTTTTTTTTTAAACTTTATTTATTTATTTGCCTTGGTGTTTGCCTGGAACTGGAACTACAGACAGTTGTTAGCTGCCATGTGGGTGCTGGGAATCGAACCCGGGTCCTCTGGAAGAGTAGATGGTGCTCTTAACCGCTGAGCCATCTCTCCAGCCCCCAAAGGATCCTTTGTAATGAACTCTTCTACAAATATCCCCAGATGGTTACTAACTGAAAAAATGAGACACTGTGTCTAAGACTCTGAAATTACTATCTCAGTGGCACAACAATATAAGACTCCTAGATATACCTCAGTAAAAGATTTGACAGTTGCACTTAAGCTATACATCAATAGAAGAGCACTTGCCTGGCATGCAAGAGAACAAATCATATTATTCTCCAAACAAACTGCAAAGATATTCTAAAATGTGAATTTAAAAGATCTCATGAACTTATCTTTTCTAAGTATATTATTATTTAATGCTTTTACTTAAATTCTTGTGATTTCTAAGCCTAGAGTGTACTATACTAATAAATAGCTTCACAATTACATTTTTTTAGTTTCATTACACAAAGAATACATATGATTTTAGAAAATTATAGAAAAATGCCTCAGGCCACTAAAGAATAAATAGCAGATGACACCCAATATTGTACAGGTCAAACTACCACTTGAATGACTCTGTGTGGGGATCTTCATTAAGCATAGTCCATAGAGGGGTCCCACTAAAACAACATTCATGATATGGCCCCATTAGGTAAAGCTAGTGAGATGACTCACTGTGGATGCGGGTTATTTTCTGTCTACAACTTTCTAATGTGCCACAATCTTGCCTCCCTATGAGAATTGCTATGAGATTCTATTTATAGTCCCTTGGTCATGTGTTTTACACTTTTTGGGTGCTATTGTCAGAAGGATGACTTTTTCTTATTCCATATAATTTTGGTAAATAAAATATACTTTCAGGTAACAGTAAGTCCTTTAGATAAGATCTCAGCAAACTCAAAGAAAGGCTAGTTGCCCTAGTGATCAAGGACAAGTTTTCAGGAGTTTAGCAAGATTAGGCATGTAACAACATCAGTGCCAGTTTTTCCATTGTGATAAAAGGCCTAATAGATAACATTTATAATCATAACTCACAGTCTTAATAATTGACTTTCTGCATGTATTACTAAGCTCATATTTATGTTATAAAATTCAAGGTCCAGATAAGTGTCTATGCAAGGTAAGAGTATACATCTTAAGTATTGGGGAAATTTTTAGGTCATTGTCTCTTGCCCTGCTACATACCTTTCAGCCTGCTTTATAAACTATACATCTAGGAACATGACTGACACTGAAGCCTTGCCCTGGCAGTGGTCAGCATGGCTTCTTTATGTCTGAGCAAAAAATCATTGTGTTATTATGTATTTATAGTATAAAAAGGAACAGGAGGAAAGGGAGAAAAAAACAGAAGACGCAGTAATAAAGTTACCTTAATAACACATGCATTTGTCTTTTCTTTGTACCTATATCTTTTCTTTTTCTTTTCTTAGGCATTCTTTCTGATACCCTGAGCAGAGTGGGAATTTGTTTCTCAGTCTACATGAGAATAAACTATGCACTTTATACTAAAAGATGATTATCTTATCATCCTTCACTGTCTTAACTTCTTAAATTTTTAAAATAATTAACTTTATTTTAGATAATGTCAAATAATTTCCTCTCTATTCTCACAATTGGTTTTTTACATTATCTTATTTGTTTTAACCATTGTAATTTTTCAACACTGACAAGTCAAACCTAGGACCCCATACATGGAAGCAAATGCTCTAACAAACAGCTGTTTCTCTGGTCCTCTACATGTTTGTAAACCCCACATGTCTCAACATTTACTTCCATAGCAAATAAATATTCTTGTTAAACAAACATACTTTTCTTCAAAGTTTTTCTGAGTGCAATGTGCACATCTTTATTCCGTATACTATAGATGACAGGATTCAACATTGGTCCCACAAAGGTATAAAAAATAGTAGATATTTTATCTTCATCCACAGATTCACTGGAAGGCCTGAGATACATGAAGGCAGCAGCTCCAAAAAAAAGAGAAACAGCTATTACATGGGAGCCACAGGTGCTGAAAGCTTTTGATCTGCCCTCTGCAGAATGGATGCTCAGGATGTTTGAAAGGATCAAGGTGTAAGAAATAAAGAGAGTCAGGCTAGGCACTATTACATTGACACCCACAACAACGTAAATCACCAGCTCATTGATGGCAGTACTTGTGCAAGAGAGCTTCAGAAGAGGAAGTACATCACAAAAATAGTGATTGATGATATTTCCATCACAAAAGGTCAGTCTCAGCATGCAAACTATGTGGGCCATTGAGCCCACAAACCCCATAACATATACAATTACCAGCATCAAGTTGCAGACCTGATAAGACATGATGACCTGGTAAAGCAGAGGTTTACAGATGGCAGCATATCTATCATAGGCCATTGCTGTCAAAATGTAGCATTCATCAATAACAAAGAAACAGAAGAAAAAGAGTTGAGTCATACACTCAGCATGGGAGATGATGTTCTGCTTCACAAAACTCACCAGCATTTTGGGGGTTATAACAGAGGAGTAGCAGAGATCTGTGAAGGAGAGGTGGAAGAGAAAGTAGTACATGGGGGTGTGCAGGTGAGGGTTGAAAGCAATCAGAACAATCAAGCTCAGGTTCCCCACCATGGAGACCACATAGATTCCCAAGAAGAGGAAGAAAAGAGGCAGCTGCAGCTCTGACCGCTGTGTCAAGCCCAGCAGGATAAACTCCTTCACTGAAGAGTCATTTCCTAAGGCCATTCTTCTCAGGGTCATTTCTGTAAGAACATTAAAAATTATAAAAATAAAATGAAATCCCAGCCCTCTACAAACTACTACTTTAAAATTAGATTAAGAATCAGAATTAAGTGATAAAGTCAATCTCACCCTTCTCTGTGCCCTTGTTTTCTACATTTTATGTTAACTAATTTACAAAAATAAATATAAATTAATGAAAGTCAACTATTTTGAGATTAATATTCAGGGATCCAATGACTTTGCTTGTCTATGTAGAATGTTTGTTCTTTTGCCTTAACAATCTACCTTTAATTATGGTCAGTGATCATCTCAAAGGAGGAGGAGGAAGAAGAAAAGAAGAAGAGGAGGAGGAAGAGGAGGAAGAGAAAGAGTCAAGGTACATCAAAGAATAAAAAGATTGCTCAGTAGTGATTGGGGGGAACATGCATCCAATTAAATACTTACCCTGTGTACAAGAAACTCACAATTCACCTTAGTAACTTTTCTCTACTGTCACAGAGGAGCAAGATGAACTGTCAGATGAACAGTTTATGAAATAATGTTGTTTCTGTTGTTACTAGGTTTGGCTTTTTGGTGGGGAGGGAAATTCATTTTGAACTGTGTATTCCAGAGCCATCATTTCTATAAATTCTAAAAAGTCATGAGTTGTATTTCGTAGTTTCCAGCTCAGATTTTTCCACAAATGCCATCTCTGTCTCACAGATTGGTAAATAATACCTACTGGTGTCACAAGAGTCACCTAGTAATGCCTCAAGAGGGTTTTATAAGTTTGTAACCTTAGGGGCCTGATTAAAATTTGAAAGGTTTATGTTTACCAAGTAATTTCCCCAAGAGATCAGGGTTTGTTGCTGTGGTGATTACAAACTAGTTCAATAGTAATAGCATTGATTTATTGGAGTTATACACTCCTCCTTTGTTTTGTTATTGCTTGAAATTTTTATATACATATAATGTGTTTTGATGATGTTCTTCTGATTTCTTGCCCTCCAATTTCTCTCTATCCTCCAACCACTATTTCCTCCTAACTTCTTCTCTTCTATTTCTTTAACCACTTACTTCACTCATCACTGCCTGTGTTTCATAAGTACAAAGCCATCTGCTTTAGAGTAAGTAACTTCTCAGGGATTGCATCCTTGAAACTGACCATGTTTACCACACTTGACATCAACTTTCAATAGTTTCTCAGCTTGAGGTAGATTTCATTACCATATCCTCCTTCATTCTTGAGTTTTATAATAAGGCTTTGTTTTATATCAGTCTTATGCATACTGTTACAACCATTGTGAGGTCCTGGATGTCATCCTAAAAATTTTATTTTGGTGTACTCATCTATTACTTTGGATTCTTCAGTTTTTCTACATCTACTACCTTTATGAGTCCTGAGTCTTCGGAAAAGGAGCATAATGTTGAGGTGCCATTTAGGATTGAACATTCAGTTTCTTCTTCTCTACCTTTTGGCCAGCTGTAGATTTCTGTGATAATCACCATCTACTTCTAAAAGAAGCATCTCTGATGAAGGTTGAGATACCCACTAATCTACAGGTATAATGGGAAACTATTAGGGGTCAATTTGCTCCTATATGCATAACAGAAAAACAGTTATAAGTACTTCCTGCAGGCTTATAACCTATATAGCCTCAGTGTTTAGCCAGAAGAACCATGCTACAAATGAGTTTTGTTTGTAGATCAAGACTGAAATCCAACCCAAAATCGCTGATGCTTGATTACTCCTCTAACACTTACGACATCATTGCACTAGTATGTCCTGCCAGGTTAGACATTGCTGTAGCTCTCATGATTCACACCTCAGTGAAACTGATTATTGCATTTCTTCTCTTTTTTTCTCTTTCCTTTTTATTACAAATAAAGTCACATTTTCTATCTGTGTATATCAGACTCTACAGATTGACCCTGGTCCTGGAAAGCAACTTTCTGGATGGGGAACCAGGTGCTTTAAACTGCTCACCTCTTCATTTCCTCTCTTATAGCATGTATAGATTTTATCACTGGACAGTACTAAATTCACCTTCTACTGTCTTAAACAAGACATGACCAACTTCCAAGTAATGATACATACTGTGATCCCTTTAACTATGAAGAACCATTGAGAGACACCTTTCACTTAAGTTTCTCTTCAGCCTTTGAATAATGCTGAGGGAAAGGATTGCTTATGACATATTTATATAATGCAAGTAAAGTTATCAAATCTTCTTTTCAGGTCTGTGTGATTGAATTAATGATGTAGAATTTGGCATTGTCTGTATATATAGAGAGAGTATGTCTATTGTTGTAACTCAAACTCACATACCAGAATATGAATGCATTGCATCAATAACCATTAATATAATACTAACTGTTTTTTGATTGTTCAAAAGTAAGCATCATTTAAAAACAAAAGAAAATACATGTAAGGGGAAAATGGACTAAACATTAATTATCAATATTTATAATCAAGAAAGAATGTGATAATAAGAAAAAATCAAGTATATAATCCATGTATCATGAACATAAAGTAACAATTTCAATTCTACTTATTAGAAATATATTTGATGATCCATTGTCATAATTATGAGATATACACTACTATTTTAGCAGTGTAGATGCGATCTAAAGGTACTTGTTTACATGTAATTATATTGCATATAATTATAAGTTTATTTTTGTATACTTTATAAAGAGACTTATTAAAAGAGATTTGGAAACAGAATCTGAGTTTTAAATTTCAAGTAGAGTTCTTGATTAGGGTACAAAAGACTATGCAATCAGCTCATACATTTTATGAATAAAGATATTGTAAGCTGTTTATCTTATATGTATTACAACAAACATATAATAAAGACAATTTAAAGGAAAAAAGATTTATTTATTCTCAGAATTTCACGGGATTTGGGTCTACCTTTGCAGGGAAGGGACAGCAGTGGAAAAAGCTCCATTTAACTATAGCAGCAGGAACATGGGAAAACACATCTAACATAGAGCTGAACAGAAAATAAAGAGCTTGGACCAGAATCATAGGTCAATATAAACTCCAAGGCATACCCATGGTAATCTACTTTCCTAATGAGGCCACAGTCACCCAAAATTGTATAACCAGCTTACAGCCAGGTAGTCAAGCACAATCCCAAACCCAGAAGCTATTTTATAGTCACATGATATTGGTCTCTTCATGCTTCAGTTGATATCTACCCAAAACTGCTACATTGGTTTATATCTAATTCTCTACTCTTATATAATATCATCAATGATATTGTACTTTTAATTTTAAATGTCTGTTGCTTTTATATACAAAGCAACTAAACTTCACATAATAATTTTGTATCATATTATTAATTTGTTTTTATTCATTTGACTACAAAGGTTGTTTCTGGTAGTTTTGTTAGTTTATTTGGATTTTTGACAGACTTTCATATCAACAAAAAATGAAAACTTTATAATATTCTTCTTAAAATGCATATGTGGTAAGTGGTAAATGTGTAAAGTTATCTTCCATGAAGCCTCATGACTACTAATATTAAGTGGAAACAGTAAAAAAAGTAACAAAACTTATAATATCAATTATATAAGCAAACATGAAAACCTGGAATGCTCATAAACTATTATGACATTAAGGTTACAAGACCTCTTCAGAAAATATCTTGATTATTTTTAAATAAGCCACATATATGTGTAGCCTCTGAGGAAACATTTTAAACATTTTAAATGCATATATAAGTAGTTTATAAATATGTATAATGTGTGCTCAAAAAATAACTAAATCCTTAACAAGATCTTGTATATCCACTAAATATTGAACTGTACTAAAAAGCCAAACAAACAATGAAACAATTTATGTTTACCCTCTCTCTAGTAATTCAGGAACTGCATTAGGAGACTATAAGTATCTGTTTACATATCTTAATAAATATATGCAGTTGAACTCCATCCTAAATGCAAAGCAACATAAAAGTCTTAAGATGTTGTCTCTAAGTATCCTGTGGGAGAAACAATGGTATAAGAAGTTTATCCACTGGCTGTGGTTGCTAATTTCTGAGATTGTGTGATCTGAGGGACTGATCATCCCTACCATAGAATCATAAAAGCTGTAAAGAGTCCTTTTTCTCCCAATCTAAGCCAGTGTTCTGTCAACTTCTGCCCAGTTCATCATGTCTCCCAACTGCTGCCATTATGATCTGAGTCTTGGCCAGTGTCAGCCTTCATGTCTCTAAGTAGACCTTGTCGCAGATCTGCAATCCATCAGGTCATGATAACACAAATCTTGCAAAGACACAGGGTCAGGTTGCCCATATGGTCACCAAATTCTCCCCCTTTTTCAAACAAACTTGGAACAACTCTCTAGCTCTCTCTCTCTCTCTCACTTCACAATTCTCTTTCTTTCATTACTTTGCTTTCTTTATTGAATGTAAAACGGATTAAATACTAGGATTTTTATTACTAACTATATAACCTAATACAAGTCCAATCCAGAGAACAGAAAATCAGAATTATATTAACAAATATTTAAAGATCTTAAACATTATAGGAACATTCAGGTGATTAGTTTTTTTGTTTCCTTGGCATGAGTTTGGGAGAGAGGTTCCTAGAAATAACCAAAAAAATAAATGTTGATATTTAAATAATGATTTAATTTGTTTAATATTTGTGCCATAAGCAAGAGTATATGAACATATTTTAAGCTATATACATATATGTAATAATATAAGTGTTTGTATATATGTGGCAAAAATATAACATAAGAAGATTAATAAGCACTCTATCACTGGATTATAATATCAGCTATGGTTTCTTTTTTAGAAGTAAGTAGACAATTTTAAAAACATTTTTCTTGTTGTATAACAAAATAAATTGTCTTCAGACACTATATCTTTTCCATGTGCCATTTTAAAAGTAATCAGCCTTTATCAATAGTTTGAATGAAGTGACAAATTGCATTGTATTTATGACAAAATATTCTTTTACAAAATCACTGTCATTGTTAGTCATATTTATGAACTCTGAGTGCAAAATTATCCTTATTAAACTTTCAACAACTATACAAAATTAAGTGTTAGCATCTGAAAATGCATAATGCCATTTTGTAATGATGAGATATAAAAGAAGAATCATGAAATACAATAAATAATGATAAAAACCTTGACAAATTTGCCATGCTACAATTTTTGTCATTTTTTATCTCTCCTTTATTGCAATTCAGAAGTGTTTTTAAAGACCTGAAATAGGAAAAGCTTTACAAATTTCTCCAGAATAAAAAAACACAAGGTAAGTTATTCAAAAGCATTCTACTCCCTGTCTTTTCTTAGTTGTAGAACTACATAGATAAACAGTAAGTAGAATTGTCTTAAGATAAAACATATGTCATCCTGAATATCTATCTTGTACAAAGATAAAGCGGATCCATTCAGGCTAATTCCACAGACCAAAAATATTTTCTTACTCCCAGATAAAAAAAATTAAAAAATTTCGTAGAAAAAAAGAGAAGAAATAATAAAATATAAATTTGACATAATATAAGACAAAAATGAACAAAAGAGATGAGAATATTAAAAACTGGTGATAAGAAAATAAAATAGAGAAAAAGACTCAAATTGGAGATGTGGACTATGCAGCCTCAGTAGGTCTTTCTCTTTCTCTGAGTCTTTTCAGAGTTCTTTCTAGTGCAAGTTTGACATCCTTATTTCTGAAACTATAAACAAAAGGGTTCAGCAATGGCAGCAAAAATGTACAAAATACACTAAGAATTTTCCCCTGATTCACAGATCCATCAGATGATGTTTTGATATGTGTAAGCATACCAAATCCATAGAATAGGGCAACAGTTATTATGTGAGAACTACAGGTGCTCATAGCTTTGGACAAACCCTTGCCTGATGACAACTGAGTGATATTAAACACAATCAAAGCATAGGACATTAAAATGAGAAGGCTTGATGCAATGACTACTGTGCTGACAACAACAGAACTCACAAGCTCATTGGCATAGGTGCTGCTGCAGGAGAGCTGGAGAAGGGGGAAGATGTCACACATGTAGTGGCTGATGATGTTAGAATCACAAAAGTTGATCCTGATCATACACCCTGTGTGGACAAAGGCACCAACAAAACCCATCAAATATGAACCAAACATCATCAAGGAGCATTTCCTAGGAGACATGATGACCATGTACATCAGGGGCTGACAGATGGCTACATAGCGATCATAGGCCATGGCTGTCAGCACATAGCACTCAAAATTAGCAAAAAGACAAATGAAAAACAATTGAGTCATGCATCCTGTAAAGGAGATGATGTTCTTCTCTGAAACAAAACTCATTAGTGTTTTGGGAGTAAAGACAAATGAATAACTTAAATCAATGAAGGACAGATTAAAGAGAAAAAAGTACATGGGGGTCTGCAGGTTTGAATTCAGGAAAATGAGACTCATTAAACTCAAGTTTCCCCCCACTGTGACTACAAAGTTCACCATGAACACAGCAAACGGGTAGCTGGAGCTCAGGCTGGTCTGTCAATCCAGTGAGAATGAACTCGGTCACTGAAGAGTCATTCTCCATAGCCATTTGTGTCACCAGTAGATCTGTAGAAACAGTAGTAAAGGGTCACATTAGCAAGGAAGCCTGTCACGGACTCCAAAAGAACAAATAGGGCCAGTTGTCACAAGTTCATGGTTTTTTGAAGCCACTAAGAAAAGCAGCCAAAGACCTTTACTTCCCATTCCTGAGAAATCCTTATTTCTATGAGGATCTAGTCTGAGAAAACACTAGCACAACTTCTAAAGTTTTTTATCAACCATTTTCTCCTCATTGGTCTTCATTAAGGATTACAGATAGGAAAAGAAATAAATCAACACTGTCTCTTAAACTCATAATTTATATAGCTTTTAATTTTGGAGAATGTTATAAAGAAAAAAACAATTGATGGAATACTAACCTCAATTTACCTGAATGTCACTGCTGTTGGACCACACAAATCCTTTCTCTCCAATGTCCTAAGGAGTCTAAGTTTCTCATAATAAAAAGAGATTTTAGTTATCAATACAAAATTGGTTCTGGTCACCTAAAACACCTATGCCAATAATATCATGTGATTTCAATTTAAGAATTTCTCTTAATAGTTCTCATTATTTGCATGAAGGAAAAATAGCAATCTCATATGTACATGCAATTCATCATTTTACTAAAGTGAGAATCTTATAAACTTGCATTTAGAAAAATATAAGTTGTATTAGTCAGAGTTTTCTAAATTCACAGTATTTATGTTATGAATATATGTACAGATATATAAAATACATATAATACATGTATATATGGAAGTTTATTGGAATTACTTACTAGATGCAGTCTTCCAATGGCTAGCTATGAATCAAAAGTCCAAGAATCTAGTAACTCTTCAGTTAGGCAAGGCTGGGTGTCTCAGCTAGTCTGATGAGATCCCAAAGAAGAAATGGATGTGCTAATGAGCCAAGGACAAGCAGGAGAAGAATGAACAGTTCCTTCCTCTTTGCCTTTTTATAAGTTCCTAGTATTATGTGTTGTCCAAATTAATGATGTGCCTTCCAGCCTCAATATCTGAATTAAATGCATGTGTCTTCCTGCCTTGATATTGTTTGCAAGATGTGTTCCATTTCTGATATATACTTATTATGGTTCATTCTAGTTATAATCATGCTAACAACCAAGAATAGCCATCAAAGAAGTATTAAAAAATCATTCTCTAGTTGATAACATCTCCCAGCTTAAATGAGTGCCTTATTGTTAGATATAACTGAAACCATGTCTATAAAATATAGCATTGATATAAACACTATCTCTTTTGAGATTCAAATTTCTTCTCAGTTTGTGATTTTCCACCAGAAATACCTAGTCCCCTGAGCACAGTACTGAGTTGTTCCCTTTAGAATTCTACTCATTATACCCTGCACAACGCAGCAAGAGAAGAAACCAGGGACATACTTGTTATTTTCAGTAATTTTCAGCAAATCTTTTCAGTTGCATCAGTAACAATTAGTTCATATGTGAACACCTTGCAAAAGAACATCTGGGAGGAAAGAGTATGAGGGGATAGAAAGAGGAACTCAAGATAGTCTGAGTTTAAAACCAGAATTTTTAAATATTTTTTAATAATAAAACTATATACTAAAGTTGTAATTTTCTGGTTTTGTTCAGTATTATCTATGTACCTATATTTAGGCTGTTTACCTTACTGTGTATAACAGGAACCTAAGTCTAATCCAAGCAATGAATAATGATAATAATACTTATATGAAATAAGATGAATAAGCTAACTGTATCATATTAGTGTTTTAATTAAATTCAATGATCCACATAATGCATCATATAAGACTATTCTAGACATACAAAAAATGTGTAATCCCCTTCGCTGTTTCATATCAGTATATAAATAATAAATAGCAAATATCAATAGATACAAAAAATAGAAATAATCATTTGTGTCATATCAGACCACCAGGACCTAAAGTTAGAGTTCAATAACATCAAAAAGCACAGAAAGCCTACCAACTCATGGAAACTAAACATCACTTAACTGAACTACCCTTGGGTCAAGGAAGAAATTAAGAAATTAAATTCTTTCTAGAATTTAATGAAAATGAATCCAAAATGTACCCAAACTTTTGAGATGCAATGAAAGCAGTCTTAAGAGGAAAATTCATAGCACTAGATGCCATTATGAAAAAACATAGAAAATCCCACACTAGAGAACTAACAACATAGCTGAAAGCCTTAGAATAATTAGAAGCAAACTCCAAAACCATCCACTTGCCTACGAATTTTAGGATATCGTTTTTTCTTACTGCTGAGTAGTATTCCATTGTGTAGATGTACCACAGTTTGTTAATCCATTCTTCAGTTGAGGGACATCTAGGTTGTTTCCAGGTTCTTGCTATTACAAATAATGCTGCTATGAACATAGTTGAGCTAATACCTTTGGAGTGTGAATGTGCCTCTTTAGGGTATACACCCATAAGTGTTATTGCTGGGTCCTTGGGGAGATTGATTCTCAATTTTCTGAGAAACCGCCATATTGCATTTGAAAGTGGCTGAACAAGCTTACACTTCCACCAACAATGGAGGAGTGTTCCCCTTGTTCCACATCCTCTCCAACATAGGCTGTCATCTGTGCCTTTTATCTTAGCCAATCTAACAGGTGTTAGGTGGTATCTCAAAGTTGTTTTGATTTGCATTTCTCTGATGGCTAAAGATGAAGAGCACTTTTTCAGGTGCCTTTCAGCCATTCGTAGTTCCTCTGCTGAGAAT
>PVIH01006517.1:0-37417 GCA_004025045.1 Sigmodon hispidus | reverse complement strand
AGGCTCTAAATTCTTGAGCTCTTTATATACCTTAGAGTTCAGTCCTCTATCACTTGTATGGTTGGTGAAGATCTTTTCCCATTCTGTAGGCTGTTGTTTTGTCCTATTGGCAGTGTCCTTGGCTTTGCAGAAGCTTCCTAGCTTCAGGAGATCCCACTTAGTGATTGTTGGTCTTAGTGTCTGTGCCACTGGTGTTATATTTAGGGAGTGGTCGCCTGTGCCAATTTGTAGAAGTGTATTTTCCACTTTCTTTTCTATCAAGTTCAAAGTGGTTGGGTTTAAGTTGAGGTCTTTGATCCACTTGGATTTGAGTTCTGTGCAGGGTGACAGGCTTGGATCTATTTGCATTTTTCTGCACACTTCTTCCTTATAGTTATTGTTAACTTTTCAGCATTTTAAATTCATTTTACTGTTTTTTTGATAAATACAAAAAAAAAAAGAAGCAAACTCACCTAGAAGGAGTAGATGGCAGGAAATAATCAAACTTAGAGCTGGAATCATACAATTTAAACAAAAAGAACAATACAAAAAGTCAGTGAATCAAAGAGTTAATTCTTTGACAAAACTAACAAAATAGATAAACCATTATCCAAACTAAACTAAAAGCAGAGAGAGAGTATGCAATTCAACAAAATCAGAATTGAGAAGGGGGATATAACAACAGAGCCACAGGATATCCAGAGAATTATCAGGTCACACTTTGAAAATCTATTTTCCACAAAAATGGAAAACCTAGAAGAAATGGACAGCTTTTTGGACAGGTACCATTTACCAAAATTAAATTAAGAACAGATTAATTACCTAAGCAGACATATAACCCTAAAAGAAATTGAAGCTGTAATTAAAAGCCTCCCAAGCAAAAAATACCCAGGTCCAGATGGTTTCATTGCAGAGTTCTCCCAGACATTCAAAAAACAGATATTACAAATACTCCTCATAAACTTTCACATAGTAGAAACTGAAGGAATATGCCAAATACTTTTTAAGACGCCACAATTACCCTAATATGTAAGCCACTGAAACACACAACAAAGAAGGAGAATTACACACCATATTCACTCATGAATATCAATGCTAAAATTCTCAACAAAAACCACATGATCATATCCTTAGACGCTGAAAAAGACTTTGACAAAATCCAACACTCCTTTATGAAAAAAGTACTGTAGAGGTCAAGAATACAAGGAATATATCTAAATATAATAGATATGTTTTATAAGAAGCCAACAGCCAACATCAAACTTAATGGAGAAAAGCTCAAGCAATCCCACTAAAATCAGGAACTAGACAAGGATGTCCTCTCTCCCCTTATCTATTCATTATAGTTCTCAAAGGTTTAGTTAAAGCAATAAGAAAACAAAGAAAAATTAAGGAGATACAAATTAGAAAAGAGGAAGTGAAATTATCTCTATTTACAGATGATATGATTGTATAACATAAGTGATCCACAAATTCTACCTGGGGACCTCTACAGCTGATAAACATCTTTAGCAATGTAGCAGAATACAAGATTAACTCAAAGAAATCAGTAGCCCTCCTATACACTGAAGATAAAAGGGCTGAAAAAGAAATAAGGGTAACATCACCCTTTATAATAGCCGCAATTAGCATTAAGTACCTTGCAGTAACTCTAACAAAAGAAGTGGCAGATCTATTTGACAAAAATTTCAAATCACTGAAGAAAGAAATTGAACAGCATATCATAAAATGGAAAGATTTCCATGTTCCTGGGTACATAGGATCAACATAGTAAAAATGGCAATTCTACCAAAAGCAATCCACAGATTTAATGTACTTTACATCAAAATCCCAACCCAATGTTTTACGAAACTTGAAAGAACAATACTCAACTTCATTTGGAATAACAGGAAAGCCAGGATTGCCAAAACAATTTTGCTCAACTAAAAAACCTCAGGCAGCATCACTATCACTGACTTCAAGTTATACTATAGAGCTACAGTAACAAAAACAGCCTGGTACTGGAATAAAAACAGACTTGTGCATCAATGGAATCAAATTGAGAATCCAGGCATTAACCCAAAAACCCATGAACACCTGATCTTTGACAAAGAGGTCCAAAATATTCAATGGAAAAAAGATAGCATTTTTAACAAATGGTGTTGACATAGCTGAATGGTAATGTGTAGAAAAATGCAAATTGATGGAAACCTGTCACCCTGCACAAAACTCAAATCCAAGTGGATCAAAGACTCAACATAAACCCAGCCACTCTAAACTTGATAGAAAAGAAAGTGGGAAATACACTTCTATGAATTGATACAGGCAACCACTTCCTAAACATAACACAAATGGCACAGACACTAAGAACAACAATCAATAAGTGGGACCTCTTGAAATTGAGAAGCTTTTATAAAGCCAAGGACACAGTCAGTAGCACAAAATTACAGCTTACAGAATGGGAAAAGATTGTTACCAACCTTACAAGTGATAGAGGAATGATCTCTAAAATATATAGAGAACTCAAGAAACTAGAGCCCAAAAACTTCAATAACCACATGAAAAAATGGGGTTCAGAACTAAAAAGGGAATTCTCAGCAGAAGAGTTACAAATGGCTGAATTGCACTTGAAAAAGTGTTCAATATCTTTAGCCATTAGAGAAATGCAAATCAAAACAACTTTGTAATCTTATACCTGTCAGATTGCCTAAAATAAAAGACATGGATGACATCCTATACTGGAAAGGGTATGGAGCAAGGAGACCACAACTCCATTGTTGGTGGAAGTGTAAGCTTGTTCAGCCACTCTAGAATGAAGTATGGCGGTTTCTCAGAAAACTGACAATCAATATCCCCAAGAATCCAGCAATACCACTTTTGGGTGTATACCCTAAAGAGGCACATTCACACTCCAAAGGCAGAAGCTCAACTATATTAATAGCAGCATTATTTGTAATAGCAAGAACCTGGAAACAACCTAGATGTCCCTCAACTGAAGAATGGATTAACAAACTGTGGTACATTTACACAATGGAATACTACTCAGCAGTAAGAAAAAATGATTTCCTAAAATTTGCAGGCAAATAGATGGACTTGTCGTTCTTCTCTGAGACAAAATTTGTCAGCATTTTGGGACAGGAGACAGAAGTATAGCAGAGATTAATGAAGGAAAAGCTAAAAAGGAAATAGAAGTGGATGTGCAGATGAGAATTAAAGCCAATCAGGATGATAAACCCAAAGTTTCCTCCACTGTGACACTGTAGATCATTAGGACCAGGTAAAAGAAGAGCAGATAGTGTTCTGGACAATCTGTCAATCCATCTAGAACAAACCCAGTCATGAAGAATCCATTTCCAACCAGAATATTCATTGTTCAAACACTGGAGAGACAAAAAATATTTCCCTGATAATCATGCCAACAATTTACTTCCAACTCACATGTGTAAGCAGAGGCTAGTAAAAAATGTGAAGAAATTTTCTTTTGTCAATGGCACCTGAATGTAGAACCACACACTCCCTTCAACATTTCAGTCTTTCTGGTTTTTCAAGCTTAAGCTGAATGTAACAAATTATTTCCCCACATCTTACTGAAGATAACTAATTATCTGATATCTAAACATGCCTGGTGACTGTGTTTACAAGTGATTTGTTTCTCAAACTTCTCTTTAATTCCTAGTCACCTTTCATGACTCTGTATTTTACTAGACACCTCAGTTCCCTCAGGACGATTAGCAAGAAAAAGAATTCCTCTAAGGAGGAAACTAAAAGAGAGTCTGCCTTTTATAGAGGGTTTTCCGGTATCATACTAAAGATTTAACAAGAAAAAACAAATAGTTGGTACCTTAAGCTTCATAATTAATCACATACTATACACAAGTGTCTCTATGCAATCTCCCCACTCAATTCTAGATAAACAAGGGATAAATAAAAATATGTTTTCAAAGATTGCTTTATTGGTGAGAAACATAATCAACCTGCATATTATTTTGTTATTCATTAAACATGAAACAAATGCCTATAGCCAGAAGTTTCTGATCCAGCCAGTCTGGGCTAGCCATGAGGTCTGAACCCACCCACAGCTACTTATTTCTAAATTATCACACAAAGGCTTCTATTAATTACAAACTGTTTGGCCTTTGGCTTAGGCTTATTACCAACTAGCTCTTACAACTTAATTCAATTCATTTCTATTCATCTATGTCTTGCCACATGGCTAGTGGTTTACAGGAACTTTCACTTTTCAACTTTTTGTTGGTTGAATTGTATCACTGTGAATCCATTCTTTTTCTACTTTATATCTGCTTGGAATTACTACCTGCTTCTAAGCTGCCTTGCTATAGGTCAAAATAGTCCCTTTATTAACCAATGGTATTAAAGCATATTCACAGCATACAGAAAGATATCCCATCAGTTCCCATTTTCTGTCTAAATAAAAATAAAGTTTTCATTTTTAACACAGCAAAATTACATATGACAAAATAGCTATCAAGCAAAAATTACACTTACAATATCAAGTTTATTCATATTTGGCAAAATTAAAGAAAATATTCTATCATTTATCTTATCCTTGTGAGTCTGTTTCCTATCAAATTTACCTTTGATCATAACTAAGGAAAACTGTCTAGTCTTCAACTTCATCAAAGACCACAGTAGGATAAAATATTACCTGAGTAAACAAGAGGTACATTTTAAGCAACTTCTAATTTCTAGAAATGACAGACATATGCCTACATGGAAAGTCACTCAAAGTTTTTGTAACATTGGGGCATCTGTTTTCAGCCTACAGGCCTAGAGTCCCTGGCAGAACTTCTAGTGAAGTAGGAAATTTGAAAGACTATTTCATCCAATTTGGCAAGATTTGTCGATCACTTTTCCCTGTGAATTGCAAAATGTTTGTTAGTCCTCTGTGAATCAGGAACCTGAAGGGCCATTTCTGCTTCATCTGCCAGTGTTCATTAGTTATTTACCTGTGAGTCATGCATGTATAGTTTGTACAGCATACTTTCAAGCAGTAGAGTCAAAAATAGTCTGTTGCCCAGGAGGCTAACATTTGCCAAAAAAACTTAACTCCATAATGACTTTCTGTGATGCCCATTAATTTCTTGAAATTTATAGGTACTAAACAGACATATTTCACTGTCCAGAAAAGTTTTTAAAACATTTGAATGTCATATTCTGTAAGCCTTTGCAGTGTTTGAAGATTACATCATTGAAATATATTTTTCTATATTTAAAAATCTGATATTATTATGACTCTAAGTTTGATTATTATAGATGACTATTAATTTGCATTTCTTAATTATACATTACAATTTTAAATTAGTTACAAGAAAATAATACCATAAGAGTAAAAATATATATATACACAGCATTACAAAATTAACATTAAATTTGTGTCAATAAACCAAAATCCATATCAATGTAAAGTACTTTGAAATTAACAGTTTGTTCTTGGCTCAAAGTAGATTCAATAATCTAACTTTTTATCATTTTTGTATCATATTATTTTATTCCTGAAAATAAACTGACTATGACCATTAACCATTTATAATGAAAACAAACATTTATAAATAATATTTTGGGAATTTGTGTGTAGTTTTCCAGAAATTACTTTCTGTTAATTGGGGACACTCGCAATCTTATGGGGATCCTCAGAAAACTCAGAGTCATTGTGTAATCTTGATTGTAGTGGTCTGCGAGGCTTCATAACCTCAGCCAGTTGCCTTAGGGGGGGTCTTGGTTGATCAAACCATATTAGCCTGGAAGCAATTCATAGGTTCTTATGTTCTGTGGAAACAAAATTAAAACCTTTTACAAAGCTACATATCCTTAGCCTCAAATTTCAAAGTCAAGATACATTTAAAGTATATATGTTACTTCAACTTAGCAGCCATTTTACATTTAAATATCTCTGCAGTTAGCTTATAAACAGTTAAAAATTTAAAAAATACAATAATATCCATAATACACTTTTTTATGTTTCATTTTTTGTGACTAAATATGTTTTTATTACTTTATTTCCCTTTTTATTTTTTCATGTTTGTTTATATTATTTTATTTATTTCTCTATCACTATTAGAAATATTAATAATATATTATGAGATGCAGTATGGAACTGCATTTTATAATTGCATGAATTATAGAGATTCTATCTATATAACATACTTTTTTGACTTTGTGTAAACTCATTTTTTATTTTCTTGATTTAGAATATAATTTATAATGAGTAAGTCATATATATGTATCATAGTAACTCATTTTCTCCTGACAACATTTTGGGATGTATGGTGACAATGTTTTAATTTGAAATACCCAAAAGTTCACCAGAACAACTTTAGCTGGAAATCTCAAAGAGACAATTACTGATTTTTCTAAAGATAGTTTCAGATAATAACTACCTGTTGGTCTCATTGAATGCAAAATCTTGTCTTTTCAATTTTTTTCAATCGTTGCCTTACATTTTCAGAATGCAGATTCTTAACAGTTGAAAAGATGATTATAATAAGACAGCCCCTTCTTACTTTTTAAAAATCACATTAATGACCAGCCCTACATGGAAAAAATACTTCCACTTTCATTCTTCTCTCTTCCCAAATATATATTGAATATTGGAGCTTTCCTTCCTGCTTACATTATTATACAAACATAAAAGTCACTTGAAAACCTTTTATTCTTCTCTGTGCCTGGGGAAAGAGATAAATTTCAGTGTTTTGAAGTGTTTAATGAAACATTTCATGAACTGCCAATCATCATATAGATGAAAAAATTACTGTAGAGGACAGAATTCTGGAGGAGACATCTTTGCTCAAAAACAGAAATGACATTCTCAAGTGATACTTCCCTATAAATGATCTTATCATAAAATAATTTAAATTTCTCCCATTTTTATTTATTTATTATATATAGATGTATATATACATATATATATATATATAATTTGGTGGTTTTACAACATGCACACCATCAAACTCAGTTATCAGACCTCTCAGATTTATACCCACTCTTATGATCTCATTTATAAAAACCACCCATTCATGCTGCTTATTTATTTACTGGAGCATAATTACACTCCATATGGCCAGACTCTTAATGAAAACAAGTTTTTTTTTTTCACCCACAACCCTACCAGAGGCCATCAATGTAGAAGTGAGGCATTATGTCATTTAGCTATGATCTAGCCTTGAGTTTATGTGTATAATGATATCTCTCATTTTTATTTTCTTTAAAGTCCACTAATGAGTAAGTGAATCCACTGCTTCTCTTTCAGGAATTGTGATACATCTCTTAGGAGAATATTCTCCATATTCATCCATTTGCCAGTAAATGTTAGAATATCATTTTTTCTTACTGCTTAGTAGTACTCCATTGTGTAGATGTACCACAGCTTGTTAAATCATTCCTCAGATGAGGGGCATCTAGGTTGTTTCCAGGTTCTTGCTAATAGGAATAATGTTGCTATGAACATAGTTAAGTTAATGCATTGGGGGTGCCAATGTGCATCTTTAAGGTATACGCCTAAGAGTAGTATTGCTGGATCCTTGGGAAGATTGATTCCCAGTTTTCTAAGAAACCGCCAAACTGCATTACAAAGTACCTGAACAAGTTTACACTCCCACCAATAATGGAGGAGTGTTCCTCTTGCTCCACATCCTCTCCAGCATAGGCTGTAATCGTGTTTTTAATCTTAGTTATTCTGACAGGTGTAAGATGGTATCTCAAAGTTGTTTTGATTATCATTTCTCTGATGGCAAAAGATATTGAGAACTTTTTCAAGTGCCTCTCAGCCATCTTCTGCTGAGAAATCCCTTTTTAGTTCTGAACTCCATTTTTTGAATGGGTTATTCAAGGTTTTGGGCTCTAGTTACTTGAATTCTCTATATATTTTGGAGATTAGTCTTCTGTCACTTATAGAGTTGGTAAAAATGTTTTCCCATTCTGTAGGATGTCATTTTGTATTATCAACTGTGTCCTTGACCTTACAGAAGCTTCTCAGTTTCAAGAGATCCCACTTATTGATTGTTGTTCTTGGTGTCTGTGCTACTGGTGTTATATTTAGGAAGTTGTCACCAGTGCCAATGCATTGGAGGATATTTCCCACTTTCTTTTCTATCAAGTTCAGTGTGGCTAGTTTAAGTTGAGGTCTTTGATCCTCTTAGATTTAAGTTTTGTGCAAGGTGAAATGTTTGGATCTATTTCCAATTTTCTCCATATTTTCATCCAGTTATACCAACACAATTTGTTGAAGATACTATCTTTCTTCCATTGAATATTTTCAGCCTCTTTGTAAAAAATCAGGTATTCATAGATATGTGGGTGAATGTTGGAATCTTTAATTTTATTCCATTGATCCACAAGTCTGTTTTTATGCCAGTACCAAGTTGTTTTTATTACTGTAGCTCTATGGTATAATTTGAAGTTGAGGATGGTGATGCCTCCTGAAGTTCTTTTGTTGAGCAAAATTGTTTTGGCAATCCTGACTTTCCAGTTATTCCAAACAAAATTGAATATTGTTCTTTCAAGGTCTCTAAAAAATTACATTGGGATTTTGATGGGAATTGCATTGAATCTGTACACTGCTTTTGGTAAGATTGCCATGTATACTATGTTAATCCTACCTGTCCAAGATCATGATAGATCTTTCCATTTTCTGATATCCTCTCTAATTTCTTTCTTCAGTGATTTAAAGTTTTGTCAAACAGTTCTGTTACATCTTTGGTTATAGTTACACCAAGATATTTAATGCTATTTGCAGCTATTATAAAAGATTATGTTTGCCTTATTTCTTTTTCAGCCCTTTTATTTTTAATATATAAGAGGGCTACTAATTTCTTTGAGTTAATTTTGTATCCTGATACATTGCTGAAGATGTTTTTCAGTTGTAGAAGTTCCCTGGTAGAATTTTGTGAGTCACATATATATATATATATATATATATATATATATATATATATATATATAATCATATCATCTGCAAATAGTGATACTTACACAATTTCTGAATGTCTAAGGATACAGTAAATAAGACAAAATGACAGTCTACAAACGCAGAAAGATTTTCACCAATCCTACAAGTGACAGAGGACTAATATCTAAAATGTATAGAGAACTCAAAAAACTAGAACCCAAAACTCTAAATAGCCCAATTAAAAAATACTGACCTTCTGCTTATGCTGGGGAAGAGATAAGGAGATGGGGAAAAGAGAGAGTGACTAGGAGGTGTGAGAGGGAGCAGGGAGTTTGAATAAGGAAATACATAGATTAAAAATGAAACTTTATTCAAAAATAAATAAAAAATCAAAGAAAATGTGGTTCAGAACTAAATTGGGAATTCTCAGCAGAAGAATTACAAATGGCTGAAAGGCACTTGAAAAATGCTCAACATCTTTAGCCATCAGAGAAATGCAAATAAGAACAACTTTGAAATACCACCTTACACCTATCAGAATGACTAAGAACAAAAACACAGATGACAGCCTATGCTGGAGACGATGCAGAGCAAGGGGAACACTCCTCCATTGTTGGTGGGAGTGTAAACCTGTTCAGCTACTCTGGAATGCAGTATGGAGGTTTCTCAAAAAACTGGGAATCAATCTCCTCAAAGATACAGCAATATCGCTATTGGGCATATACTCTAAAGATGCACATTCACACCCCAAAAGCATTAGCTCAACTATGTTCATAGCAGCATTATTTGTAATAGCAAGAACCTGGAAACAACCTAGATGCTTCTCAACTGAGGAATGGATTAAGAAACTGTGGTACATCAACACAATGGAGTACTATTCAGCAGTAAGAAAAAATGATATACTGAAATTCACAGGAAAATGGATGAATTTGGAGAATATTCTCCTGAGTGAGGTCTCACAAAACCAGAAGGAAAAGTAGGAAATGTACTCATTCATTAGTGCACTTTAAGCAAAAACATTCTTATTTCATTAAAAGATGATGGGTGAAAAAGTGATTTAAAACACACAAACACAGACACACACACCTTTGACTGTAGAAGGGTTGTTTAGCAGGAATTTGCGAAGGCCATAATGCATCTGTGGGCATTAGCTGTGACCTAGTGTGCTTTCTTCATCTGTTGCTGACCCTAACCTGGCTTGAGGTACCTTAGATTTTATTTTTTATGTTCCTGGGATTTTAGAGAAAAGAGACACAGAGAACAGTTATTTTCATTACTTAACACATCTACATAAGAACAAACTAACTACAATTATTGTTAAATTTGAAGCTGTGTTTATCCCTTTAAGATATCTTCAGTGCTGTATCTTTTTTAAGAAATTTCAATATAAATGTGTCTTTTATATAGTAATAGATGTTGATAGATAAATAGATTAAAATTTTTTGCTTAATGTTGAAATAGAAACTAATCTATGGGCTAAATGGAAAGTTATTTGAAATCAGTTTGCTACTACTCCATACCATAATAACAATCATAAGTAGTTCCTTCATGCCCATGACCTATTTAGCTTCAATAGTTGGCTACATGAACCATGCTAGGAATGACTTTTGTCTGTGAAGCAAGCCTGAAATTTAATCCAAAAGTGATTACTGCTATAACAATGCTATAAGATAGCATTGCATTAGTAGATATGTCCTGCCAGGTTAGCCATTTCTATAGCTCTCATGATTCACACCTCAGTGAAATTGATTATAGCATTTTTCTTTAATAACACATATAGACTTTTAGGACCACAGAATCTAGATAATAACAGATTCACCTCCAAAATTCTTACACAAGACATAACCAACTTTCAAATAATGATACATACTACTACTATTTCTTTAACTACACAGAACAGTTGAGAGATATTTTTCAGGGACAAATTAGTTTCTCACCAAGATTTAATCATAAGATGGAATTTAATGCTTATTATAACTTTATATAATGCATGTAAAATTATTGCAACATATGTGTGTTTGAGTTAATGGTTTGGAATTTGAAACTTTCTGTAGATAGACCTGATCTATGTCCATTTTCTCAAATGAACATCATTTTCTCAAAATGAAATCACCAAAGAATAAAAAACGGGAGTAAAAAAGGTGGAGGTATGTAGACATAAATTGTTTTTCTTAATTCTGCTAAACAAGAAGCAACTAGATAGATACAAACATTATTTCTCTGTGTTATGACATGAATATACGATGTCTTCTGCAATAAGTTGTAATTATCAAGTTTGGGGAAAATCAAGAGCAGTGACAATAGCTTTTAATATTTGGGAATCTACAGGATACAACTGGCTAACTACTTCAAAAATGTAGCACATTTCTGATTATATATCTTTATTTGATAGCCTTTGGTGTCTAGTTAGAACACTGTCTACAGAAGATGAAGTATTTCAATTTAAACTCATTTTAGACATGAAAATATTTTAAGAAGCTTGTACAATAGTAGGTTTACAGATGACTTTCTCAAAGAAATTTAGAGTCAGTTATTCTTCCTCAAACTCTTTCATCTAGATATTTTGTGAATTAAGGAAGGTGTTTGCTCACATCTGTGAAAGAACAAAAACAACACCATTCTGAATCAGACCTTCAGACAGTGGCCCAAGGCTGAGCTAAAGCCCCCCAAAATGTGCTGTGTGACAATAGAATTCAAAGCAAAGATCGCAGATGCAGTCAAACAGGAGGCATGGTAGCAAAATTTAATAAGAGCCAAATGACTCTGAAGACATCCTATATCTTTCCATAAATCCTGTCAGCATCCTATTAACCATTAGTAATTTTGAACGTATAACCTGACCATTAATTTTATAACATTACCTCACTCTATGTTTCCTTATCCAATTCTAGAATTCCAAAACATACAGCTACCTGATTGTGGTATCTCCCTATATAAGTCCTTTGTAATTAGATCGCAGGCTTCCTGAGGTGGGCACAACAGTCTATACTTTGTATTTTGAACCATCATATCCTTGAAATGAGAGGTCTTTTTCTTCCCTTGCTATGAGTATAAAAAGAACCTGAGAAATATAATTGAGGCTGATGTATTGATTAACAGCAATTTCAACTCTCTATTTTCTGTCTGTGTAATTCTTTCAGTCCCTGTAATTTCTTTCTTATTTCCTTTTTATCTCTTTATTTTAAAAGCTATTCTAAATATACCACTGTTCCCCCTTCCATCCCTGCTCCCTGACCTCTCAGGCCTCCCTCAGCCTCCCCTACCCCTTCTCCCATCCATTTCCGTAGGACAGCAAGGAGTCCCAAGGTGGGTCATTTCAGTCTGATATATTCTCTAAATCCATCCATTTGCCTGCAAATTTTAGGATGTTATTTTATTTTTCTGCTGAGTAGTACTCCATTGTGTAGATGCACTACAGTTTGTTAATCCGTTCTTCAGTTGAGTGGCATCTAAGTTGTTTCCAGGTTCTTGCTATTACAAAAATACTGCTACAAACATAGTTGAGCTAATGCCTGTGAAGTACAAATGTTCAAACTTTGTGTACATGCCTATTAATGGAGTTGCCAGATCCTTGTGGAAATTGATTCCAGTTTTCTGAAGAACCACCATGCTGCATTCCATAGTGGCTGAACAAGCTTACACTCCAACCAACAATGGAGAAGTGTTCCCCTTGCTCCACATCCTCTCCAGAATAAGCTAACATCTAGTTTTTTAACTTAGTCATTCTGACAAGTGTAAAGTGGTATCTCAAAGTTGTTTTGATTTGCATTTCTCTGATGGCTAAAGATGTTGAGCAATTTTTCAAGTGTCTCTCAGTCATTTCTAATTCTTCTATTGAGAATTCCCTTTTTAGTTCTGACCCCCTATTTTTAATGGATTTTTTTTTTTTTTTTTGGTTTTTGGCCTCTAGTTTCTGAAGCACTATATATTATAGTCATCAGTTTTTTGTCAGATGTATGTTTGGTGAAGATCTTTTCCCATTCTGAAGGCTGTAATTTTGCTTATTGACTATGTCCTTGGCCTTACAAAAGCTTCTCAGTTTCAGACAGACCCAATTATTGATTGTTGTTTTTAGTGCCTGTGCTACTGGTGTTTTATTCAGGAAGTGGTCACCTGTGCCAATTAGTTGTAGGATAACTCACACTTTCTTTTCTATCAAGTTCAGTGTAGCTGGGTTTATGTTGAGGTCTTTGATTCACTTAGATTTGAGTTTTCTGCAAGGTGATAGGTTTGGATCTATTTGCATTCTTTTAAGTACTACCAACCAATTATACCAACACCATTTGTTGAAGATACTATCTATTTTCCATAGAATATTTTTGGACATTTGTCAAAAATCAGGTGTTCATAGGTGTGTAGGTTAATGCCTGGAATTGATATTTAATTCCATAGATCCACAGGTCGGGTTTTATGCCAGTAACATGCTGTTTTTATCACTATAGTGTAGCTTGAAGTCATAGATAGTGATGCCTCCTGAATTTGTTTTGTTGAGCAGGATATTTTTGGAAATTATGACTTTTCTGTTACAGCATATAAAATTGAATATTATTCTTTCAAGGTCTCTAAAAAAATGGTTAGGGGTTTTGATGAAGATTGCATTGAATCTATAGCCTGCTTTTGGTAAGATTCTCATTTTTACTATGTTGATCCTACCTATCCAGGAGCATGAGAGATCTTTCCATTTTGTGATATTCTCTTCAATTTCTTTCTTCAGTGATTTAACGTTTTTGCCAAACAGATCTGCTACTTCTTTGCTTATAGCTATGTAGAGATATTTAATACTATTTCCAGCTATTATAATGTGTGATGTTTCTCTTCTTTTTTTTTCAGCCCTTTGTCCTTAGTATATAGGAGGGCTATTGATTTTTTGAGTGAATCTTGTATGCTGCTACATTGCTGAAGGTGTTTATCAGCTGCAGAATTTCCCTGATAGTATTTTATGAATCACTTATGTATACAATCATATCAACTACAAATAGATAGTTTTACTTCTTCTTTTCCAATTTATATCCCCTTAATCTCCTTGTGTTCATTCTCTTATTGCTTTAGCTAAAACTTTAAGAACTATATTAATAGATAAGGGGACAGCCATTTTTTTTTCTGATTTCAGTGGTATTGCTTTGAGGCTTTCTCCATTTAGTTGATGTTGGCTGTTGGCTCACTGTATATTGCATTTATTATGTTTAGGTATTTTCCCTATATTCCTGATCTCTCCAGGACTTTTATCATAAAGTAGTGTTGGATTTTGTCAAAGTCATTTTTAACATCTAAGGAGATGATCATGTGTGTTATTTTTTTCAGTTTGTTTATGTGATGGATGACATTAACAGGTTTTCATATGTTGAACCATCCCTGCCTCTGGGAAGAAGCCTACTCAATTATGGTGGACATGTTGTTAGATTCAGTGTACCAGAATTTTATTGAGTATATTTGCATCAATGTTCATGAGGGAGATTGGTCTGTAATTATTTTTGCTTGTTGCATCTTTCAGTGGTTTCAGTGTCAAGGTGATCATGGCCTCATAAAAAGAGTTCAGCAATGTTTCTTCAGTTTTTATTATATGGAACAGTTTAAGGAGTATTGTTATTATTTCTTCTTTGAATGTCTGGTAAATCCATGAAGGTTCTTAAGTCACACTTCCCTACACCAAGGACCATTTCAAAGGTTAGGTGGCCCTGACAACATAAAATCAAAGGAATAGGGCTACTTTCCTCAGAAATATTTCTAAAGAACATAAGGCAATTTAACCTGATATGTGCAGGGGAAGCTCTATAAATATTTGTAAAAGAATGCGTATTCTTAGCATCTTTTCCTATTCTATAAGAATACATATTGATACTATACACAGTATTTTTTCCCACAAAAAAGAACATATATAACGCCAATGCTTTTACTTATGAACAAGCATAAGTATGAACAGGGTGACATACAAAAGGCATGTAGAGCTGCAGGTAACTCCAGAGGACATCAAAAGGAACGCCATGCCAGAGTTATTAAGTTCAAAGAAAAATAAAATGTATAGATTCCATCCATGAATGTAACTGCATTTTGTTAAAAATACCCAATGTCCTTTCCAACACCTTTAGCATACACTTAGATCAAAGAAAAATCTGTAATAGTGTATTATAATAAGACCTTAAATGCAAAATTCACTGTTCTCTTTATTATTGAACGAAAATGAGAGCCATTAAATTTTGTGGCACAAAATTAAAACAATTTTCATGCTCAGAAAAATTAATATGAACAGAGAGTATAGGAGAAAATGATTATCCGTAGTAGGGAGAAGTATCCTGAGTCGCAGAGGCAATTCCACCTCTGGGTGTATACCCTAAAGATGCACAGTTGCACTCCAAAACCATTAGCTCCACTATGTTCATAGCAGCATTATTTTTAATAACAAGAACCTGGAAACAACCTAGATGCCCCTCAACTAAGAATGGATTAACAAACTGTGGTACATCTACACAATGGAGTACTGCTCAGCAGTAAGAAAAAATAATATCCTAAAATTTGTAGGCAAATGGATGAATTTGGAGAATATCCTGCTGAGCAACGTATCCCAAACCCAGAAAGATAAGCAGGGGATGTACTCACTCATTAGTTGACTCTAAACAAACAAACAAACAAACCAAAGCATTCCCAAGCTGCAAACCACAACCACTGAACAGCTTGGGATCAGAAACACCTTGGACTGACTCCTTGGATCCCACTCCCCCTAGAGGAACACCTGACAGTCTTGAGGTTGGGAGGAGGAAACTGCATCTGCCAGGAGTGGAGGCTGAACTAAGCAATATTGGGACAGTGGGACCTTGGGACTGCTTGCCCCGTGCCTAGAAGGGGGGGGGGCGTTGTTGAGAAGAATGTCCTGATGAGGTGAGAGGGGGAAGGGACCTTGAATAAATATATACAAGGGGAAAAAAAGAATTTTATTTTAAAATAATTTTTTGATATATATGTATATTATAAAATTGCAATGATTATCAAATATGAAAAATTCATATTAATGAGACAAATGTACTTGTTTATTTTTCCATGAAGAATTAACTCTTACTGAATATTGGGTATGCAGCATCCTGAATATTTTTCAGAGTTTATTGATTTTTTTTTTTGCAATCATCAATGCAATGAATATCACTTTGTGTATATACATCATAGAAAATAAAAAAGAAAAAAGGAAAAAAAGAAATATTCTCAAGAAATTCTGTTACCTAGTAATTCATTATTATTTTCCTCCATTTCTTAATCAGATGTATAATGAGTATGAAATGAACTTGTGCATTATTATTTGGGTGGTTATTAAAACTCATATACATTTTTAACAGTGAAACTTATTTTTTCTTTTTATTATGAATAAATTCATATTTTTATCCACGTATACCCTTGTTCAAGTGAAACTTATTTTTAAAATGTTAGAATTGTGTAACTCTTTTGCTCTGTTTGATAGAAATAAAATAGAGAATAAATAGCAATACATTAGAAAAGAGGAATGGAGAAAGAAAGAGAGATTTTCTGGTCTTGTAAATCAAACACAAACAAAAGCATGCATGCACTGTATCAATCAGCCTTAAGACCAGTCGTGGTCAATTGTTAAGAAACAAACATCATTTGCTTAAAAATTAAGAAGATCCGTGTGACAGGGGAAATGGACTACAAACTTTTTTGAGTTCTTCCTACAAAAAAAAATAAATGTAATAATAAAAAATTATAGATGCAATCCATAACCATGGAGAAAAAGTAATAATTTCAGTTCTGCTTAAATAAAATGTAAGAATATGTTTGCTGATCTGTTGTCTTAATTGTGAGGTCTGAAAAACTGAGGCAGAAGTAAATATAATAAACCCTTAAATAAGCATAAAAATAACCCTCGTTTAAATAAATTACACATTCCATTGAAAACTTAAAGTTAAAAGCCTTTAATACAAAATGTTGGTAACTCCTGAATAACTTCCTAATATAAATCCCACTACCAAGTAATATATATGGCAGTAAGGTGGATGTATCTCTGCAACAAATACCTTCATTATATTCAAACTCAAAACTCATATATGTCACCCAACTGGTTAGCAAGCTCATAAACCTATCTGTGTTTTAGTTTTCTTATTTCAATATAAAAGCAATGACAGTAGTGTCAAGTAATTAAGAGAATCATAAGTCCTTAGAAGAATATCCAGCATATAATAATTTAATAGGTACTGTATGATTTTTGGCAATAACTGTTATATTAAAATGTAGTTTATTGATTCAATAAGGCTCCAAATTTTTACTGCATGTGATTTTTTTTTCCTAAATAATTTTTGGGAAAATGGCAGAAATATAAGGTGAAATATAAAGGCAATAGAAATGTTTAAAAAGAAACTGCTAAGAAAAATTATTGAAACTTTGGCTATTATGAGACCTCTTATCTATGATAATGAATATGAAGAAAATAAAACTATTAAATGCAGAATCACATATATAAAATTACTTCAAAAATCAAGAAAAAAAAGCAGTTTGGGATTAAAAAATACAAATCTATGGATCTTCTTAAGTACAAAAGATATGTAGGAAAATTGGTAGGTAGTGCTTTCTTACATAAAATAAGCTAACAGAAAAACACTCTCAATGTGATATTTGTAATGTACTCAATCTTGGATATGTGAATTGGTGAATACTTCTAGAAAAAGAATGATCACATACAACAAGATCAGCTCGTTAGTTTCTTCCAGGTTCTCTTCACAGCAATCTTGACATCCTTGTTTCTGAGGCTATAAATGAGAGGATTTAGCATGGGGACTAAAAAAGTATAAAAGACTGAGAAAATTTTGCCCTGGCCCACAGTTTCAGCAGATGATGGCTTGACGTAAGCAAGCATCCCAGATCCATAGAAGAGAGTAACAGTTATGATATGAGACCCACAGGTTCCCATGGCTTTGGACCAACCCTTACCTGATGACATATGAATGATATTGGAAAGAATCATAACATATGTAACTAAGATAATGAGGCTAGATAAAGTGAGAAATGTACCCACCACAATGAAGCTCACAAGTTCATTGACATAGATGCTACTGCAGGAGAGCTGGAGGAGAGGGAAGATGTCACACATGTAGTGGTTAATGATGTTTGAATCACAAAAGCTGAGCCTGATCATACACCCTGTGTGAGCCATGGCCCCAGCAAAGCCCATCAAGTAAGAAGCAAACATCAGCATAAAACATACTCCAGGTGACATAATAATTTTGTACAGCAATGGCTGACAGATGGCTACATAGCGATCATAGGCCATGGCTGTCAACACATAAGTTTCTGAGCTCACAAAAAAGCAGAAGAAAAACAGCTGAGTCATGCATCCTCTGAAGGATATCGTGTTCTTCTCTAAAACAAAACTCATCAGCATTTTGGGAGTAAAGACAAATGAATAACAGAAGTCAATGAAGGACAGATTGAAGATAAAATAATACATGGGTGTGTGAAGGTTTGAATTCCAAAAAATAAGATTCATTAAAATCAGGTTTCCCATTACTGTGGCTGTGTAATTCACCAAGAATAGAACAAATAAGGGCATCTGGAGCTCAGGTTGGTCTGTTAGTCCCATAAGAATGAACTCTGACACTGAAGAATCATTTTCCATAATCATTTCCTCCATGTGTATGTTTCTTCAAGAATGAGTAGAGAAATAAACTTTAACCAATAATGTATTTGACACTCCAAGTGGAAAACTTGATTTAGTTATTTCCAAACATAAGTTGAGAGAACTCACAACTGGACCTCCCAAGAGAAATACCTGTTCATGTTAATTCCTACTTAATTTTTATTTCCTTTTCCTCTATCCATAATACAAATCTCTAAAATAAAAGATGTAAACCAGCCTCCAGTGTCTCAGAATATAATATTTCCCTTTTTTGCCCTTTACTAATAATTAGGATTGAAAATAATATTACATAAGTTTAAAACCCAAGATTTATGAAATTCTGACTTTCAGGGAAATTGTAAAGAAAATAATTAAATACTTACCATTGGTCATCTAGAAATTTTCTTGCTTTGAGAGTTCTTTTTACCTTCCTTCTCACTGTTCTAAGAGACTCAAAATTACTGATAATGAAGTGGATGATCACAACCAATTCAGATAATTTATTAGTTGTTGGAGGATTATTGCAGAAAATGACATTTCTGTAGAAGATTTTTTCCGCATATTTGAAATAAAACAGTAATCTTACATGAGTCTCAAAAACACTACCTCACTCAAATGAGAATATGAAGGTCAAGGTTTCTGAGAAAAGTGTTTTAAGTACAGAAATATATTCTTTTCTTTATCATATTTTCCCTTTGGGATATGCCTCTTGAGGGTAAAATGACTGAGTTTATATTTACATCAAATGCTATAAAACTAAGGTTGATCTCTTGAGATTCAAAATCCCATTCAGTTTATAATTTTTCACCAGGGAGTATCTAGTTTCTAGGGAAAAGTTGTGATTGGTACCCTTTGTCATTCTTATTATGTTCTGTACAACCCTACAAAGGAGAATTCTTTTTTATTTTTATTATGAATAAAGTCATATTTTTATCCATGAATCCTCTTGTTCAAACTCCCTTCCCCCTGCTGTTCCTCCCAGTCACAAGCTGTATATTTACTTGTAGCTTTCCTATAAGTGATAAACTGTAGGTTTAAAACTCTACTAGGTAGGTCGATAGACAGACTTTAGTGTGAGTCTGTTCTGCAGAATTGGTCTTTACTAATTCTTTCAAACTGTCTCCTTTATTTGTAAATTCTGGTGTTTCAGTAAGTTCCATGAAGAGAGAAGGTAAACTAGGCACTAAATTATAAAATTTGCCCTATAGCGAAATATGTATTCTTATGAAGTATAAGTCTTGTTGATCTCATGGTTAAGCATCTTCTCATTTATTCTGATAAACAACCCAATCTAAAGACAACACTCAAGAGCAGAAGCTAGTAAGAAGACACAAGCCCACAACTAAATTGAGTAAAGATATCTATATAGCTCTTCCTCAATCAGGGAAACTTCTCAATCTTGTGGCTGTGTGTGAAATTCTCTGTTATTCATAATCTACTATAAGAACAACAATTAAACAGATAATCTAAATCAAGTTTTTCGTTTGGTTGGTTTGGTTTTAGTTTTGTATTCCAGCATATAGTTTAGTATAAGGCTTAATAGTCTCTTTGGGGTGTTCATCCTTCCTCCTACTGTTCAATAATCTACTTTGAGCAAGTTTTGGTAGCTGTTTACACATAATAATAAATCTGTATAATTGAACTCCAACACAAAGTCAAAGTCATAAAAAAAGTCCTAAGATGTTGTCTTTAAGCATCTTGTGGGGAAACAACTGGTATAAGAAGTTCATCCACTGACTGTTGTTGCTAATATCTGAGGTTGTGTAATTTAAGGGACTAATCATCCTCAACATAGAATCATAAAACCTGTAAAGAGTCAGTATTGTTTGCCACCTAATCCAGTGCTCTGCCAACATCTGCCCAGAGCTGTATGTCTCCCCAACCATTATCTTTATAAGTCATAGCCAGTGTCAGATTTCAGGTCCCAAAGAGTTTCTTCTCATAGAATCTTGAAACTATTGGATCATTACACTCAAAGATTTCAGATGATCAGGGATCAGGCTCTCCATGTGGTTATCAGGTCCTCTCCCACTTCAGAGATTCATTCTGAAAAACTCTCTAGCTTGCTCTAGCACTTCAGAATTCTATATTTTTCCTTCTTCTGTTTATGTATTGGATGCACAATGGGTAGAAAACTGGGATTTCTATGTAACCTAAAGCAAGTCTCTAGAACAGAAAAGAAAGATTGTACTAATACTATATTTAAGAATGATACACATAACACTGACTAACCAGTAGATTAGAATTTTGCTTGGTTTGGTGTGAGTTGAGAGTACGAGTTCCTAGAAATAAGCAAAAGAGGAAATTTCATCTACACATTTAAATAAAAAATCCACTTTCTCAATATGTCTGGCATAAAACATATATGTAAATACATGTTTAAAGTATATAGATATATTCATGTATATATACATATATGTATATATTTATGTATGTATGAGATAAGAATCAAACAGCATATATAGGCAATCTATCACTGGGTTATAGCATTAGCTCTGATTTTGATTTAGAAGTAAATGGACATAAAAAAAATCATTGTTATGTAACAAAGGGAATGATGACTTTAGGCATTACACATTGTTATTCTCTCCTTCCCAAAAGTAATCAGTCTTCACCAATAGTTCAAATGCAGTGACAAATTTTATTGTATTTATAACAAAACATCGTTGTAAATAGAATACAGTCATTGTTAGTAATATGCAAAATTTCTACATACAAAATTAGCCTAATCCTTGGATAATTATGCAAATTGCACATTGCTACAAAAAATTATATAATGTCATTTTGAAATGATGAGGTGCAAATGAAAAATCTTTAAAGACAGTAAATAATGCTAGAAATTTTGACAATTTTACCATAGCCAAAGTTTTTTGCCATTTATTTTCTTTCTTATTGTAATTCACAAATGTTTATAAAACCCGAAATAGAAAAAGGTCTACAAACTTTTTCTAAAAAGAAAATCACAAATAAATCTACTACAAAGCATTAAAATCCCAGGCTTTCTTTGGTTATAGAAATAAATAGATAAAAAGCAAGTGGAGTTGTCTTAAGATGCAGAATATGTTATTTTGTATCTCTGCCTTATAAAATGATGAAGCTGGATCCATATTCACACTGAGTCTTCAAATCAAAAATATATTTAATCATAGTAAAAAAATAAAGAGTTTTGTGGAGAAAAATCAAAGTAATAATAAAATGGAATTCTTAACAGAATATAAAAAGTAAAATGAACAAACTAAAAAAGAATATCAAAAAGAAAATGATAAGAAAGTGAAGAGAAGAGAAACATCCAAACTGTAGACATGAATTATAATAGCCCTAGTGGTTCACTCACTTTGTGTCTCCTCAAAGATCTCTTAAGGGCAAGCATAACATCTTTATTCCTGAAACTGTAAATAAAAGGGTTCAGCAAGGGCAGAAGAAATGTACAAAATATACTGAAAACTTTCCTCTGATTCACGGAGTCATCAGACGATGTTTTGATATGTGTAAGCATACCAAATCCATAGAATAGGGCAACAGTTATTATGTGAGAACTACAGGTGCTCATGGCTTTGGTCAAACCCTTGCCTGATGACAACTGGATAACATTAAAGAGAATCAAAGCATAAGACATTAAGATGAGAAGGCTCGATGCAATGACTACTGTGCTGACAACAACAGAACTCACAAGCTCATTGGCATAGGTGCTGCTGCAGGAGAGCTGGAGAAGGGGGAAGATGTCACACATGTAGTGGTTGATGATGTTAGAATCACAAAAGCTGAGCCTGAGCATACATCCTGTGTGGACAATGGCACCCACAAATCCCATCAAATATGAACCAAACATCATCAGGGAACATGTCCTAGGAGACATGATGACCATGTACATCAGGGGCTGACAGATGGCTACATAGCGATCATAGGCCATGGCTGTCAGCACATAGCACTCAGAATTTGCAAAAAAGCAGAAGAAAAACAATTGACTCATGCATCCTGTAAAGGAGATGGTGTTCTTCTCTAAGAGAAAACTCATTAGTGTTTTTGGAGTGAAGACAAATGAGTGACATAAATCAATGAAGGACAGATTAAAAAGAAAATAGTACATGGCAGTCTGTAAATTTGAATTCATAAAAATGAGACACATTAAACTCAAGTTTCCCCCCACTGTGGCTACAAAGTTCCCTAGAAAGATGACAAACAGGGGAAGCTGGAGCTCTTGCTGGTCTGTAAATCCAGTGAGAAGGAATTCAGTCACTGAAGAATCATTCTCCATTATGATTTATTTTTGTTACCAGTTGATCTGTAGAAACAGTAGTAAAGGGTTATGCTAACTAGGAACTTTGTTTCCCCAACTCCAAAAGGACAGCTAAAGCTGATTGTTGCAAGTTTAAGGTTGTCTAAGGACACTGGGCAAAATATTCAAAGAACATTATTTCCCATTCCTGAGAAATTCTATTTCTTCTTTTTTTTTTTTTTTTTTATCCATGATGAGCATCTACTCTGACAAAACACTGACACAACTCTTAAAGTCTTTAAATAACCATTTCCTCCTCTGTAGCCTTCACTAAGGATTAGGAATTGAAAGAGAAATAAACCATCACTCTCTCCTAAACCCATGATCTACATAATTTAGGGTTTTAGGGAATGTTATGAAGGCAAAGACAATTGAAGATATGCTCACCTTTATTCACCTGAATATGTCACTTCTGTTGAACCACACAGGTCTTTTCATTCTGATGTCTGAAGGGGTCTAAGTTTTTGATAATAAAGAGGTATTAGTTATCAGTATGAAACTGACTCTGACCTTCTAAAATATTTATGCCAAGGATATGACATTATTTCCATTTAAGAATTTCTCTTAAAAGTTTTCTTTATTTGCTCAAAGAAAAATAACAATTTCATATGCATCCAATACTTTATTTCACTCAGGTGAGTCTCTTATAGCATCTAGGAAAATATATTAGAAGTTATGTTAGTCAGGGTTTTTTATAGTCACAGAATTTATGAACAGAATAATTATGAACATAATTCTTGATGATCCCTCCCAGGTAAAGTGATTCCCTTAAGGGTAGAAATAATAGAATCTGTGCTTATATTATGTAGCATGAATATAAACATTAATATTTGAGACTTAAAGCTCTCATTAGTTTGTAATTTCACACCAGGAATATCTCATTGCGGGAGTACAGGGTTGTTCCCTTCAGAATTCTCCTCACTATACCATGCACAACTCAGCAAAAGAATAATCCAGGGACATATTCACTTGACATTTCTAGTAATTTTTCACAAGTCCATGATTTGCATCAGTAACTATTAATTCATAGATTAATATTCTATAAAAATGTTTTAAAGAAAAATGATTGGGGGAAAAGTAATAAGTACTGAAGATAATCTGAGTTTAATCCAGATTTTTTGTTCTTAATAGTGAAGCTATATACCAAAATTTTAAGTTATCTTGCCTGGTTAATTTATATTTACAGATCCATATTTATTAGAATATCTATAAAATACAACTCATAAAAGAGGTTCTGGGATGTTGCTCAGTGGTAGAAGCCATACTTTGCCTACACAGGCCTCTAAGGCTAATCTGAACATTGTAATAATGATAATGATAGTAATATAAAACAAACTGAAAGAGCTACTGTGTCATAGTACTGTTTTAATTAAATTCAATGATCCACATAATGTAGCATATGAGACTATCCTTGTCATAAAAAATGGTGGAATTCCCCCTTACATGTTTCATATCTTTATACAGATAAATAATGATTTCTCATCCCCAACGTATATTTAGAGGAGGTAAGTATATATTGTGTTGCTATCCTGCGTAACACAGAATTAACATCATCTCTTGGCCATGCTAAGTATTGTATGCTGCTACTATAATCCACATCATTGGTAAATAAAATTTCTTTAGACACAGTAATATATTCATTCCATTGGGCACTATTTAGGATTAGAAAATGTGAGCTTTTTTTTCTTTCTGTTTGTTTATGTGGTGAATTATATCAAAAGATTTTTAAATGTTGAATCCCTGCATCTCTGAGATAAAGTCTACTTAATCATGTTGGACAATGTTTCATGAATTCTTGAGTTGATTTGCCCATATTTTATTATTATTGAATCTATGTTCATGAGGGAGATTGGTATGTAATGCTATTTCTTTTTTGTATCTTTTTTTGATTAGGTTATTGGGGTAACTATAGCCTATAAAAGGAGTTTGGCAATGTTCCTTCTGTTTCTACTGTGTGGAACAATTTTAGGATTATTGGTATTTAAGAGATTCGGGATACAAAAAAATACTTAAACGTAATAAACATCTTTCAGAAAATGGAAAGATCTCCCATGATCTTGGACAGGTACGATTATCATAGTGATATTGGCAATCTTATGTAAAGCAATCTACAGATTCAATGTAATCCCTATCAAAATCCCAACAAATTTTTTCACAGACCTCAAAAGAACAATAATCAACATCATATGGAAAAATAAAACACCCAGGATATCTAAAACAATCCTGTACAATAAAGAAACTTCAGGAGGCATCACCATCCCTGACTTCAAGCTCTACTATAGAGCTATCAAAATAAAAACTTCATGGTTTGGACATTAAAAAGAGACAGATGTATCAAACAAATCAAATAAAGACTATAACATTAATCTACATACCTATGAACACCCAATTTTTTTCAAAGAAGCCAAAATTGTTCAATAGGAACAAAAGAGCATTTTCAACAATTGGTGCTGGCATACCTAAATGGTGACATGAAGAAGAATGCAAATATGTAATGGGATTATTATGTTACATTGTAAATAATTGTGGTGCCTACTAGTTTAATAAAATTGCTGATTGACCAAAGGCAGACAGGAAGTATGTGTAGGGTTACAAGACTAAGAAAACTCGGGATACATCTCAGAGCTGAGATGGCTTTTTAGAACCCATTTCCTATGATAAGATGCCTTAGTCAGCCTTGATGCAGGGAGAAGATCCTAGTTCTGCCTCAACTTGGCATGCCAGCTCTGTTGATTCCCCAGGAAAGGCTTTATCCATTCTGAGAAGTAGATATGAGGATGAAAGCAGATGGGGGGAGGAATGATAGGAGAAGAGGGAGGAAAACTGCGAATGGTATGTAAATAGATTTTAAAAATTAAAAAAGAATAAAATGATGTGCTGGAAATAAAGGCCATTCAGGCTTTGAAACTTCCTTCTCAAGTAACCTAGTATTATTCTAATAGAATAGACCTGTAGGTTACTTGACCTTTCTCTAATACACTTGTCAATACTCTGCTCTGAGCCTTTCCTCTACTAAGATAGACCATTATAACAAATATCTCCCTTAAGGTAGGCTGTAGAATATAGAACCACTCCCCATAAAATCAACAATTAAACAGAAATACTATTCTCCCAATTCTATGCCTCTGCATGTGAGTCAAAAGAACATTAAGAAATTATTGTACCTTCCCTATTTCATGTGTAACCGTTAGACCACCATTACAGAACTGGTCTTGGTATGTACTAAAAAAGAATGACTATGACACAAAAAGGCCAAGTAAAATCAAAATAAACAGACTAACTGGGTATCATATTTCAAGTAAATGTCCCTACAATTTTGTCCCATCATATTTAAAGATAGCATTTCAGTCTCCTTCAGTCCTAGCCATAATATTGAATTGTTTTCCTTGATCTCTAAGATTTTGATCCTAATAGCTATGATTTCCTGCAAAATCTTGAATAAGTTAATCTATTATATTCTTTTTATTAATCTGTTTTTTGTTTTAAGAATGTTAATTTTGGCCCACAGATTCAATGTCTGTATCTTAACATTTTAAAAACTGAGATAAGAGATCTCAAATCCAAGCCTATGCAGTGAAACACTGTTTTGTTTTACTTTTAAAAAAAAAATAGGAAAGCAACAAATTGAATTAAGAAAGGAAGGGAGAAAGAGTGGAAAAAGAAAAGAATGGTTCATAGCCCTCATGATGTCAGTGATGGGATAATGTATCATCTCTGTCCATTTCTACCATGATAAAATGGTCTAAGTGAGTCACTAGTCTAACTTTGCTACTGTAGTCCACATGCTTGTGTTCTGGAAACATGGCTGTAGTGTTGAGTTACTAAAGCGAGGAAAGACACACAGACACAAAAACAGAAAATCTCAGATTGAATGGACTAGGCACTCTAAAGGAGATGAACCAGAAATAGCCTGGAAGCTCTGCTCCCTTGTTCTATCCATCTGAATCAAGGATGTAGCTGTCTTAGTAATACTAAATTGTTATGAAGAGACACCATGGTCAAGCTAACTTATAAAAGAGTTTATTGGACATATTGTTTCAGAGGTTTAGAGTTCATAACCATCATGATGGGGATCATAGCAGAAGGAAGACAGTAATGGTACTGAAACAGTAGCTGAGATCTTGTATTCTTACCCTCAAAGAGAAGGCAGAGACTAGGCCTGGAATAGGCTTTTGAAACTGCAAAGTCCTACCCCACTGACATAGTTCTACAAAGTCACATCTTACAATCCTTCCCAAACAGTTATACCAGTTGAGAACGTTACATTTAAGTGTATGAGTCTATGAAGATCATACTTATTTATGTTACCATGGTGAGTTTATTGTATAAAGATGAAAGAGAAGACAGTTTTATCCATACAGACAACCAAGGAAACAGGTTTACCTGAACTCAGTAAGAGGTTTCTGTTGAGGAGCACTCTCATACTTTCTTCTCATCTAGGTAAAATTTTATATCCATATCCATACACAGATCAAGGAAAGTCCTTGTCATGGATGTAAGCCTGACTTGGGGAAGGCTTTGTCATTCTCCTGAGTCTAAAGCCTTAGGGTATTTGATATGGCTGTGCTCATGTCAAAAACTGGTGTTCATCCAGGAGTTCATCTGCTTCCCATAATCTTAAACCTGGACTTCTATGATATATACCTCACAGATCATTGTACTCTGCACCTATTGATATGTTCAAAGCTTTAATTTCCATAAATTAATTTTTGGTTGAATTTTACACTATACCCTATATTTATCTAATTTATTCTGAACTTCTCTCCAGTTTCTCCTTTGAGTGCAACCAGTTTTACATAGTAAATTCCTTCTTTTCCAAGTGGGATTTTGGGGCAAAATTTTAGCCCTCTCATATACTGATGAACTTACTTCTGTGATATAAATATGAAATATAGAAATATTTCCTAATCACTAAGTGATAAAAGAGTCCACAGAGTTCTATTCTGGTCTAGGTATATATTTCTTAAGGCACTTTTCTCTTAGTTTCTTGGAGATTTTTCTTTTCATTTTTGTGCATGATCATCTTCCCTTGGTTTGAAAGTGGTACGTAAAATTATTGTTCCATATCTAGAACTTCCACTATTTGGGTGCTCCTCTTCTCACCCCGTGTCTTTTGTCTGTCCATAGATTATGGCTACTGGTCTATTTATGCCTGTCTACTATGTTTATCTAACCTATATCTGAATGTTCTAATGTCTCTTCCTCACAAGGGACTTTTTTGTATGTTTTGAACAATATAGAAAGTCTAGCATGGGAAAGAAATGAAGGATTCTTTACAGAAGCATCAAACAAAAATTTAAAGAATAGATGTCATTATACTGGCTCCTTCCCACGAAAAATAGTAAAAAATAGCCTCAGAGAAGCATTATCAAGCTATACGTGTAAATATGCTTCCTATTTTTGTGGTAAATATGTATTTCATATGTTTGCTTCTAATATTTTGGCTGCTTTAGCAATGACTACCACAAAACACACTTATGCACTACATTACTTTTGGTCAGGTACATAGAAAAATAAATTTTGGTCATTGATATAGAAGAATAAATAATACATTAGAGCTACACATTAGCTTAAGTTGTAAAAGCTGAAGACATGGAAAACCCAAGGCAAATATGGTTTCTTGTCACATGTTTTTTTAATTGCAAATTAAACAAAAAGGCTCAATATACAACAAGATAAGACTATACACTCTTAAGTGATATCAATATGTATAATTAACTTGATTTGAAGCCCAGCAAAAGTCTAGTCATTTTTGAAAGTTAAGTAAAAGATATGCTCATAAAATTGTATCACTATGAATATTATTAATGAGAATGTTAACTAGAACATTCACTGTGGAAATCAGTATAGATGATACTCACAAATTCTGTCAATATAGTTATCATATAATCCAGCTATATCACTCCAGGGTAGATAACTAGAAGATTTAACTTTTAACACAATAAAGATCATTGGATTAAAATTTCATAATTGAGGCATTAAAATATTATTCAAGACATATGATTAGTTTATATGTCCAACAATGAATTAATATCTAAAGTAATGACAACAATAACAAAAGACTGACAGGAAAAAGAGAAAAATAGGAAGATTTTGTGGTGAAAATACAAACTGCATGAAAGGTCTAAAAAAATCTTGAACTATATTAGACAGAAAGTAGCTAACCCTAGTGCATAGACAAACAATGCTTATTTATTGACTGGAGTATCTCAGTTAAACTTCCTTTAGCCATCAGAAAAATGCAAATCAAAAAACTTTGAGATACCACCTTACATATGTCAGAATGGCCAAGATTAAAAACAGAGATGACAGCCTATGATGGAGAGGATGTGGAGCAAGGGAAACACTCCTCCATTGTTGGTGTGAGTGTAAATTTATTCAATCACTTTGGAATGCAGTATGGCAGTATCTCAGAAAACTGGGAATCAATCTCCCGAAGGATTCAGCAATACCACTCTTAGGCATAAACCCTAAAAATGCTCATTCACACCCAAAAGCATTAGTTCAACTATGTACATAGCAGCATTATTGATAATAGCAAGAACCTGAAAACAACCTAGATGGCCCTCAACTTAGAAATGGATTATTTTATAGTATACACAATGGAATACTATTCAGCAGTAAGAAAAAATTATTTTCTAAAATTTGCAAGCAAATGGATAGATATGGAGAATATCTTTCTGAGCGATCCCAGAAAGAGAAGCAGGGGATGTACTCACTCAATAGTGGACTTTGAAAAACACAAAGAGAGATGTCATTGTACACAAGAACTCAAGACCAGAATATTGCTAAATGACACCATACCTCACTTCTGCATTGATGGCTTCTGGCAGAAAGGTGGGTAAGGAAAGACTTGTTTTCTTTAAGAGTCTGGCCACAGGGAGTTTAATTAAGCTCCGGTAAGCAAATAAGCAGTATGAATAGGTGGTTTTGAAAATGGGGAGATCATAAAAGTGGGCATGATACTGAAAGGTCTGATATCTGAGTTTGATGGGGTGCATGATGCAAAAACACCACATAATAAATATATATGAAAAATCTTTTAAAAAGGAAAAAGAAATGCTATGATTAATATGAGGGTTTCACTGGCTCTGTAACTTTTAAAGGATTGGTTTATTTTTTTAAGTTTTATTGAATAATATGATATGTATTTGTCATCGCCCTACTATGTCATCATAGTAGAATTCAGTAGTAAGTTCATATTTTCTTGTGTTTCTTTTTGCTATGGCTGTTTTTTATTTTTAGTATGGAGTATTTTATTAGTATTTTAAGAATTTCAAGGTTACAAAGTATGCATTTGTTAAAATCATTCATTGAATTTAGGTTTAATTTTGCTATCTAAAAACTCACCGGTTTTTTTTCAGAATCTTCAATTCATTGAAACAAGTATATAATGTATGTCCTTATGATTTTCGGGAATTTCATTCCTTTCTTTTATAATGTTTGTTTCAATTTCTAGTTTTATTGAAGTAGGTCTTCTCTTTCTTTCATTTAATTTAGTTAAGTAATTTATTTTGCCATTTGTGTTTAATCCTTAAAATAAATAAATAAATAAATAAATAAATAAATAAATAAATAAATAAATAAATGAAATGAAATGGGAGGATGCTGTGCCAGATCTGAAATTGTATGTAAATAAGCAGCTAAGCTGGGGACCCAGCCAACAGCTTATTTTCTTCTTTGCAGAGATCAAAATTAAATGACTCATTTCAAAGATAAAAGTGGCTCTTCCACATCTAAACCTATTTATACATGTCTATTTACTATAAACATTATATTTATATGTTTATTTATTTATTTATTTATTTATTTATTTATTCCATGTGGTCATGTAAGTACAGATGATCCCTTGACATATGGACTTCATTTTTCTTTAAAATAAACAGACACAGTTAATATTCAGATAGGAAAAAAAGAGAAAGCAGATAAATTAGTGCACATGTAAATTTATTATACAATAAGCAAAAAAATAACAATTTTGTATGACTAAAGTTTTTGTTCTCAAGATACTTATTGTAATATATTTTTTATAAAATTCAACAATTATGAGATTTTTCGAGAGAAATAAAAATTTATATTTAAAAAATCTTCTATTTTACTGAGCATTACAGTGTACACAAAAAGTTACCAGTTACAGACTCTCATTAACTATGTACATTTCAGGAGTTTCTCTTGATAAGAAGCTAAGCGGGATTGTCAATGGCCAAAGTTCAAGTGACAAATTAAACCTAAAAATTGTTTCTAATTAATATTAAAAATATTAATTAACATATTTATTGATTGTAAGAACAAGTATTTCATTGGGTTACACAAACAAGAAAAAATTATAACTATATAATGATCATAGAATATTGAAGTCAGCATGTAACATTCAGATATGACAATAAAAAGATAAAGAAGGAATCTAAATGATGTCAGGAACCTCATATAAGAAATGCCATTTTTCTCACAGACAAAATTTATTAGCAGTTTGGGAGTGGAAATAAAAGAATAGCAGAGAACAATGAAGGAGAAGCTGAAAAGAAAATAGAAGCAGGTATGTAGATGAGCATTAAGGACAATCAGGATGATGACCTCAAATTTCTCCACCACTGTGGCACAGTAGTTCATTAGAATCAGGGAGGCATCAAACCATCCCCAACTTCAAGTTATACTATAGAGCTACAGTAATGAAAATAGCCTAATATTGGCATAAAAACAGACTTGCGGATCAATGGAATCGAACTGAGGATCCGAGCATTATCCTAAAAACCTATGAACATCTGATCTTTGACAAAGAGGCCCAAAATATTCAATGGAAAACATATAGTATTGTTAACAAGTGGTGCTGGCATAGCTGGTTGGTAGTAAGTAGAAAAATGCAAATAGATCCAAGCCTGTCACCCTGCACAAAACTCAAATCCAAGTGGATCAAAGACCTCAACATAAATCCAACCACTATGAACTTGATAGAAAAGAAAGTGGAAAATACCTTCCAACAAACTGGCACAGGAGACCACTTCCTCAACATAACACTAGTGGCACAGACACTAAGAAAAAACAATCAATAAGTGGGACCTCCTGAAGCTGAGAAGCTTCTGTAGAGCCAAGGACACTGTCAATAGGACAAAATGACAGCCTAAGAATGGGAAAAGATTTTTACCAACACTACAAGTGATAGAGGACTGATCTCTAAAATATAGAAAGAACTCAAGAAACTAGAGCGCAAAACCTTGAGTAATCCAATCAAACAATGGAGCTCAGAACTAAAAAGGGAATTATCAGCAGAAGAATTACAAATGGCTGAAAGGCACCTGAAAAAGTGTTCAACATCTTTTGCCATCAGAGAAATGCAAATCAAAACAACTTTGAACTACCACCTGACACCTGTCAGATTAGCTAAGATAAAAGACACAGATGACAGCCTATGCAGGAGAGTTATGGAGCAAGGGAACCATTCCTCCATTGTTGGTGGAAGTGTAAGCTTGTTCAGCCTCTCTGGAATGCAGTATGGCAGTTTCTCAGAAAACTGGGAATCAGTCTCTCCAAGGATCCCGCAATACCACTTCTGGGTGTATACCCTAAAGATGCACAGTCACCCTCCGAAGGTATTAGCTCAACTATGTTCATAGCAGCGTTATTTGAAATAGCAAAAACCTGGGAACTACCTAGATGTCCCTCAACTGAAGAATGGATTAACAAACTGTGGTACATCTACACAATGAAGTACTACTCAGCAGTAAGAAAAAATGATATCCTAAAATTTGCAGCAAATAGATATATTTGGAGAATATCCTCCTGAGTGAGGTATCACAAACCCAGAAAGATAAGCAGGGAATGTACTCACTCATTAGTGGACTCTAAACAAACAAACAAACAAACAAACAAACAAACAAAGCCAAGCATGCCCAAGCTGCAAACCACAACCACTGAACAGCTTGAGATCAGAAACACCTTGGACTGACTCCTTGGATCCCATTCATCCTAGAGGAACACCTGACTCAGTCTTGAGGTTGGGGGGAGAAAACTGGATTTGCCAGGAATGGAGGTTGAGCTAAGCAATATTGGGACTGTGGGACCTTGGGACCACCTGCCCATGGGAGGGATGGGGAGGTGTGGAGAAGAGAGAATGACCTGATGTTGTGAGAGGGGCAAGAGACCTTGAATAAGGATATACAAAGATAAAAAATATGACTTCTTTATTCATAATAATAAAAAAGAAGAAAATATTAAGAACTCAGATTGAATCTGTAGATTAAATTTCTTTAATAAATACATACATATATGTGTACATTATACATACATACAGATTCCTTAGAATGAAATCTCAAAACTCTTTACCTAGGAAACAGGAAGCATAAAACTTCAGTTACCAGGATCATTCTTGCCTTGTGTTGCTCATCACAATTCTTCCCTGGTATAGACACAAAAGACAAATGATAGATCAGCATCCTGCGGTGTTCTCAGCTAACCATTGCAATGGTATAAATCACTGTGTTTGCTTTAAGCTTACTACTGCTGCTGCTGCTGCTGCTGCTGCTACTTGGTTCTTCCTCCTCCTTCTCCTCAATCTTCAGATGTCATTTCAAAAACAATCTTTTTTCTCTAGGAGCCTAGAATTTGTATTCTCTCCTTGCATTTGTTATAATCCCTGTTCTCATAGTCACAGTCCCTCATATTGTCTTTTGAATAACAAATATATGTCACCTATGATATTTTGCCTCTTACATTTGTGCAATATTGTTCATTTATTAAAAATATGTTTTTACATAAAATTAAATCTTTGAATGGTTTGTTAGTTATTTGATTGGTTGTGAAACACGTAGTCTCCTTAGGTCAACCATACTGGCCTGAAACTCACTATGTGGTTCAGGAAAGCCTTGAACAGGTCATCCTTCTGCCTAAGACTCCCATGTATAGATTTTCTATATGTAATACAATATGTGAACCACAACTGGCAGATTTGGTTGGTTTGTTTCCATTATTTTGTTTATCTCAATATAAACTCTTTGGAATAAAAAGTAGTTGAACCTGATGATACTTGTCTATAATCATAGCAACTGGGGTTTCTGAGTTCAAGACTTTCCTAGACTCCAGAAAAGGCTGAAGTCATCCATCACAGGTAACTCAGTGAGACCTTATAGCAATTACAAGAGTAAAAAGAAGAATGATTATACTTATCTCTATAATAAAGCACTTCCTAGGGTATTGAAAGTCATATGTTTAATACCTGGCCCACAAAGATTGAATACTGTCATTTACAACTTTGTCATTTGCTTAGGTCTACCATAAAATATTTTGTTTGGACAATGCAATAGACCAGATGATTTAAACAAGAGATCATTTATTTGCAGCTCTGAGAGCTAAGAGCTATTTATCAAATGTAAGCTATGTGTTTTCTGAGGCTTCTCTGTTTTGTTTGCAGATTATTAGGCTTTGCTGTGCTTTCACCTGGTTCTTCCTATCTGTACATCCAAATTGATGTTTATGTGTCCCCATTTCTTTTCTCATAAGGACATTAGTCAGATTGGTTTAGGGCAAAGATTGCAAATTAATTAAATGAGTTGGAAACTAATCACATCATTAAGAACCTAGATCTGGCTGGATAAGTTAGTGCATGCTTTCAATTCCAACATTCAGGAGGCTGAAGTAGAAATATCACTGTGATATTCTGGTCATCCTGGTCTACAAAGTGAGTTCTAGGACAGCCAGGACTACAGAGAAAAACCTTCGAAAACAAAAAGGAAAAAAGAAAATAAACTAGTTATTGTAAATAAATTTCTGACCCTGTTTGGGCCAAAGGTCAGATTTGCCCACAATGGCTTTTACCCCCTCAAAATGATTCAGATGATTATATTAATTCTATACTGTTTGGCTTATGTCTCATGCACATTGCTAGCTAGCTCTTTCATTTTAATTTTCATTAATCTACCTGACAATGTGGCCATGGCCCATATCTACAGCCCTATATGTTTCTTCTTTGCAGGTTGGATAGAGTTGGCATGACTCCACACTCCTTCTAATTTGTCTCTCCTCTGATTCCTCCACCCACTTCTATGGTGCTCCAAATAGGCAAATTTACAGAATGATATTTACTGCATACAGAAAATTGTCCCACCACACTTCCTTTTTTCTGTCTAATCCAAAAGGAAGGTTTCAATTTCAATCTAGCAAAATTACATACAGCAAAACAGCTATCAAGCAAGAATTACAGTTACAATATCTAGCATATTTGTAATTAAAAAAATTAAAGAAAATATTTTATTGTCTACCTTATCCTGTGAGTCGAGTTTCCTATCTAATATGCCTTTTAAAATAACTAAGAAAAACTGTAACTATAGTTCTCAAATGTTCAGCTGCATCAAAGACCACAGAAGGATATAATATTACTCAAATAACCAGGAAGTGCAAACAAGTTCCAAAATCTGAAAATGGCAAAGATGACACCTGTCTGCCTTGACAGTCACCCAGAGTTTCTTTGTAATGTTGAGACATCCATCTCCAACCTGTAGGCACAAGTCTCTGGTATAACTTTCAGTGATGCAGGAAATCTGGTATAGTATGTCAGTCACTTCTTATTGTGTCCTGCAGGATGCCTAGCAATTTTCTCTGAAAATAAGGAAACTGAAGGACCATCTTGGTTTGTTCCATCAAAGTTCAGAGGTCACTTTCCTATGGAACATGCATGTCTAAGTTTATACAGCATACTTTCAAGCAGTCAATACAAAAACAGTTTCTTGTCCAGTGACTAATTTTTGCCACAAAGTAAATTCCCCATGAAGTTTCTTCATTACCCATCATTCTCTTGAAATACATTGGTGCTGCCAGGAGCAAATCTGTCCAGAAAAGTTTAAGTTCTTAAAATATTTTAAAATTTCTTCTTATTATTATGAATAAAGTCATATTTTCTATCCGTGTATATCCTTGTTAAAGCTCCCTTCCCCCTCGGGCCCCTTCTAGTCACTCTTAAAAAAGGCTAGGCACAACAAAAAGTATAAGTGCAATATTCTGTATGTCTTAGAAGTGTTTGAAGATTACCTATCTAATTGAAATATATCTTTGCATACCTACAAAAACCTAAATAACATGACTATAAGTTTGGTTATAATAGATGGTTACTAATGTCCATTTTTTCATTATACATTACAATTTTAAATGAGTTACATAAACATCACACCTTAAACGAGGAGAAAATACAAACAGCATAATAAAATTGAACTTAAATTTTTATCAATAAACCAAAATCCATCTATCTTTTTTAATCATTCCTATATCATAGCCTCCCTTTTTTAGAAAGAGTTTGACTATGACCATTAACCATTTATAATGAAAACAAAAGTTCATAAGCAATATTTTGGGAATTTGGGCATAATAATTCATATTACTGATTCCTGCTGATTAAGGTATGTTGGTAATCTCATGAAGGTCCTGGGCCTGAAGAAGTCATATTAATTGGCATTCTGGAAGTTGATTGAAAAAATATCAGAGAATTTTCTGGTGCTCTTGTCAAATGAAACCATATTTGCCTAGAAACAATCCACAGGTTTTTGTCTTCGGTGCAAGCAAGCAGAAACTCTTTTCCAAAGAGTGTGACAGTGCATCTTTAGGGTATACACCCAGAAGTGGTATTGCTGGGTCCTTGGGGAGATTGATTCTCAATTTTCTGAGAAACCTCCATATTGCATTCCAAAGTGGCTGAACAAGCTTACACTCTCACCAACAATGGAGGAGTGTTCCCCTTGATCCACATCCTCTCCAACATAGACTGTCATCTGTGCCTTTTATCTTAGCCAATCTAACAGGTGTTAGGTGGGATCTCAAAGTTGTTTTGATTTGCATTTCTCTCATGGCTAAAGATGATGAGCACTTTTTCAGGTGCCTTTCAGCAATTTGTAATTCCTCTGCTGAGAATTTCTTTTTAGATCTGTACTCCATTTTTCGATTGGGTGATTCAAGGTTTGGGGCTCTAGATTCTTGAGCTCTTTCTATATCTTGGAGATCAGTCCTCTGTCACTTGTAGGGTTGGTGAAAACCTTTTCCCATTCTGTAGGCTGTTATTTTGTCCTATTGACAGTGTCCTTGGCTTCACAGAAGTTTCTTAGCTTCAGGAGATCCCACGTATTGATTGTTGGTCTTAGTGTCTGTGCCACTGGTGTTATATTTAGGAAGTGGTCACCTGTGCCAATTCGTAGAAGAGTATTTCCCACTTTCTTTTCTATAAAGTTCAAAGTGGCTAGGTTCATGTTGAGGTCTTTGATACACTTGGATTTGAGTTTTGTGCAGGGTGACAGTCGCAGATCTATTTGCCTTTTTCTACACACTTTCATCCAGCTATGCTAGCACCATTTGTTAAATATACTATATTTTTTTTCTTTATTTTGTATTTATTTAAAAAAAAACACAGTAAAAAGACTTTAAAATGTGGAAGAGTTAACAATAACTATATAGAGGATAAGAATGATAAGCATGGCTTATCAAGGGTAGACATAAAAATAAGATTGCTACACCTATATTTTCTTTGTGTTCATCTTTCCCTCTGAATTTTTTTTTCCATCCCTGTATATCCTTATTCAAGGTCTCTTCCCCCTCCCAACACATCTGGTCACTTTTTTTTTCCTCTGCAACTCCCCATCCCCTCCCTGGGCAGGGAGCATACAGTCCTATGGTCCCACTGACCCATTAATGCTTA